>JZLH01S0401107.1:71180-85017 GCA_001188425.1 Eucidaris tribuloides | reverse complement strand
AAACAGCCTGCGTCTGAACGCGGCTATTATTTACTGTCCCTGATAACCAGCATGTTTCTGTGTACACTTCTGATAAAGGTGTATCAATTACACGTAATGACTGATAAGCCCATTGTCCGGATAACAGAGATCTCCGTATAATCGATGGCTGTATAACCGAGGCCGAACTGTAATGCGATCTGTTGATGGTCAACCAGTGCAGGGAATTTAGAGTGGGGGTGATAGAGTATGTTTCTTAGACAGGGTGACAATGCACGCAGCAGCATTTTGAAGCTTTTGGAGTTTAGACAGCTGGGTTTGTGGTAGATTAAATAGGACTGCATTCCCAAAATCAAGCCGAGAAGAAATTAGGCTGTGAACTAATTTTTCTGTAGCCGGTTTAGTGAGGTATTTTCTAGTGAACCCAATATTACGGAGTTGGTACTTTACTGATTTACAAACACTTGAAATTTGTTGGGACATTGTCATGTTATAATCAATAAGATAACTGTACTATATGACTATAGGCAGGGCTCCACACCAACATTTTTGGTTGGCAAGTAAACATTTTGTTTTCATTCATTTTGTTTCCCCAAACAAAAGGTTTACTTGCCTTAGTGAACAGAATGCTTTTTATTTGTGTTACGTTAGAAATAGTACCTTGTTTAAAGTGTTTTTCACAGATTCTACTTCATCAGAATTTTCACAACTTTGAAATGGAATAGAAAAACATAAGTCTTTAAAGGCAGTGGATCTCATTTGCAAACATCCCCGCAGACTAGGAAAAGATAACCCATGCCTTTAGGCTATTGATGAAGGGCATGTCTGTGAAATCTGGGGGTCAGTGATTACCTAGAATTTGAAAAATGCGAAAGAAAAATAGTAGCCGTTTAGTGTACGTTCTATGGTAGGATTTTTTTTCTCGCGAGAAAAAAATCCAAATCAGAGTATAATGTTCACTATAATTCCACTAATACTGTGTTTCCAGCTCGTATGTTTTGCTAAAGGTTCCCAGATGGCATTTTCTTCTCAATGCCATTTTATTTACAGAATGTTAATTTTTAGGCATGCAAAAGAGATGCCCTGCCTTTAAAACTCTGTTGATTGTAATTTTTTTGTGCTGAAAATTTTCACTTGCCAATTCGGGCAAGTAAGATTAATTTCCATAAATTTTCACTTGCCTAGAAATAAAAATTTACTTGCCCCATGTAAGTGTCGAAGCCTTGCCATAGATGTACCAAGGGGAAGTGCGTTGGGGTGTTCAGACGCCCCCTTTTGCAAAAATACCTCCAAACACCCCCTACATGGTAAAGGAAAATGAGAACAGCATTGTTGTGGATGAAATGACTCACGTTTTTTTTAGTTTTTACAGTAATCTTTTCGACTTAACGACCTTTTTTGTGTGCTTGTCACATTGACTTGCACTGCAGAACAGTTTTTGGATTTTTTGGGGGGGCAGGGGGGAGGGGGGGTGGAGTTGTTGAGAACTCTTCTGATGTGTCATATAAATCGGTTTTTCCATAGTAAAGGTCTCATGACAAGACTTGAGTTAAACATGCTCTTTCTTCATTCTGTCATGTTATTATTAGATTCAACAGTAATACTTAGAAGCAGAGGGATAATCGTAAAATTTTGAATTTGGTATAAAACTCTGGTTAAAATTGACCTGAGAGGCCTTATTGTCATTCATTTCCCTGTGTTATGTCAAATGACCGTCAGAAAGGCCCTATCATTGTGTTCCCGGCAGAAAGACCTTAACAGTAAATTTCCTGTAATTTGAGAAATATTGCCTTATTTGATATTTGTACTTAACAGACAGTCAGAAGGATGTCAAAATATCACAATACTTTGATTTCATTTGAAAATGGCCAATTGTTTTCAAGTTAGAGACAATTTAGTGTTAATGCCCTTCTGCTGGGAACATTTTCTAGGGCCCTTTGCCAGACAACTGACGATTTTGTCCCTTTTTCTTAAGTTTTCAGTGTTGGCAGGTATGCATAGTTTGTACAGCGTGTCTAAAAAAATATTGTGCAAGTGAAAAGTGCCCTCTTTGGCAATTAGAAAATAATCTTGAGACATGATGCTTGCATCAACGTCAAGAGCAGTCTTAGCTTTCAAATACTGTTAGTTCTGTTCAATTTGCTTGTTTTTATCTTGCGATATGTATATTTAAAAGTATGAAAGGGTAAAATCACAATAGTGCCACTTTTAATACAGTCCCTTGTAAAATTGGCACAATTGGGATTTCACCCTTTGTTTTTTACAACTTATCTCAAGGTTAAAACAAGCAAATTGAACAGAACAAACAGCATTTGAAAGCTGAGACTTCGCCCTTGACGTTGACGTAACCATCATGTCACAACAGTATTTTCTAATAGCCAAACAGGGTGCTTTACAGTAGCACAATTTTTTTGAGACATGTTGTATAGTCACTTCATTTGTTTCCCGGTCTATTTCTTGTCTCCAGAATCTCAGGTCGTCTTAGATTGTCTCGACCACGTCTCAGAAACGTTGGATGCCAGCAACTGTCAGGAGCAGGCATCCTTCATGAGATCCCAGTACTTCTCCCTCTACAAGAAAGTCTTCTACGGTGGAGATGATCCTCCCGCAGGTGGGGACGAGAACAGCGATGAAGATGATGTTGGAGATGACAATGAAGATGGTGAAACAGGTAGCCAGTCGCAGAGCAGCAGTCTTGTAAAAGTTAAATTGGAGCCTGGCGTAAGCCCACCGTTACGGGAACAACAGAAAAAGAAATCGAAGAAGAGCAAATCTCAAGACTTACCGGTGCTCCAAGGGTTAAATCCATTCCAAATTCCTGTCAGGCTCTTGGGATTCTTACCAAAAGAAATCTTGAAGGAAGAGCCGGAGGTCGATCATGAGCCTGAAAATGATGATGATATGGTTGATGATGATGGTGATGATGATGATGATGATGCTGATGATGATATAAACAGCGATCAGATTCAAGTGCCAAATGTTGTACCAGCAGTACCTGTTGAGCCTGAAAATAATGAAGATGTAGTTAATGATCATGGTGATAATGGTAATGATGATCAGATTCATGTGTCAAATGATGTGCCCACAGTACCTGTCGAGCCTGAAAATAATGAAGATATGGTTGGTGAATATGGTGATAATGATAATTACGATCAGATTCATGTGTCAAATGATGTGTCTGTAGCACCTGTTAATGTGACACCTACCGGAATCCAATCAGAAGAAGGTATCTCAGTAAACAGCCAATCAAATGTGGCTCGGCAAGGAAATAACCAATCACAACCGGTTACACATTTGAATTCTGCTATGACATCGACTGGAAACCAATCAGAAGAGGGTTTTCCTGATACTAACCAATCAAATGTGACACATGGCCAATCACTGCCCTCTTCTCATGTAAATACAATTGTGACATCAGTCGCCAACCAACCAGAAATGAGCATTTTGACCCATAGCCAATCAAATGTGACTATGCCATCAATTGACCAATCACATCTCAGTTCTCATGTAAATACAGCTGTGACATCAGCCACCGACCAACCAGAAATTAGTATTTTGACTAGCAGCCAATCAAACGTGGCTACGCAATCGATTGACCAACCACAGCTCAATTCAACCTACAACCAACCAGAAATGAGTATTTCGACCGGCACCCATTCAAATATGACTTTGGAAGCAATTGGCCAATCACAGCCCTCTCCTCATTTAAATACAGTTGGGACATCAACCACCAACCAACCAGAAATGAGTATTTTGACTAACAGCCAATCAAATGTGGCTATGCAATCGATTGGCCAATCACAGCTCATTTCCCATGTAAATGCTTTTGAAGCATCAACCACCAACCAACCAGGAATGAGTATTTTGTCCAGTATCCAATCAAATGTCACTGTGCCAGCAATTAGCCAATTACAGCCAAATCCTCTCATGAATACAATCGTGATACCAAAAGAGTTAGCGCAGCAATTGGGATATAATGTCCCTCCCGGTAGCGTTGTAATAACTAACCCTCTGGGGGCTTCTATGCTTCAAAACTTGCAACCTTTGTATCCTGGAGACGTCCCTGTATCGGCCCTCTTGAATGAGCGCAGGAGACAGTTTGGACCCGCAACGGAAGTTTCTCCACCCCAACTCAACCAAAGTACCCCTGATCCAACTGCCTGAGCGCAGGAGACAGTTCGGACCCGCAACGGAAGTTTCTCGACCCCAACTCAACCAAAGTACCCCTGATCCAACTGCCCAATTGCTCAAACAGTCCGGATCCACAATGGAAGATTCTTCACCTCCAATCCACCAAAGTCCCTCTGTTTCAACTGCCCCATCGCTCAAACAGTCCCCAGAATTTGACCAATCACAACGCAGCTTTCCTCCGCAAACTGTAGCAACTGTATATGAAAGCGGCCAATCAGATGAGGGTGTACGTTTGAATACACAATCAGAGATTTGTCCCGGGTCACCACCAGTGGCTCCCTTAGCAGAACCAGAAGAGGAGCCAACGGCCGACCAATCGGCAAGCAAGAGAGGCAAGCGTCGCAAAGCAGAGACTACAGATCCCCCTCAGACTGCAGCCAGGGAAAGACCGAAACGGAATTTGCCAACCCGGCATTCAACCAGACATGCTGTAACATCAAAAGCTGCGAAAAGTGATTCGGAGAGCAGCAAATCCACAAGTAATCCGAGTACCTCACAAACAGTAAAACAAGTAAAAAACAAACAAACAAAAACCCCAAATAATGGGCAGACAGTGAAGCAAGTCAGCAGCCTACCTGCAGCCAGGGAAAGACCAAAGCAGAGTTTGCCGGCACAACGGGCAAACAAGCGCGCTGTATCATCAGATTCAGCGAAAAGTGATTCGGACGGCAGCAGCAGAGCCACAATTCGCTTGAGCAAACCACAAACTGTCAATCAAATCCAAAGCCAACCGACGCAACCACCAAACAAGTCGCACGCAGCAAAGAGAGCAAGTCTTGGCTCAAGTTCCACCGATGATAGTCTTCCTGGCTCACCACCTGCAGGGGAACCAAAAAAGAGAAAGCTTGTGTTCTTCTCCATCAAGAAAGAAATACCATGAAGAAGGATAGTTTTGAAGTAACATAGACTTTGAAGGACGTCGTAAATGTTAATATTAACCTGTTGGAGACAATTTGATTTCACTATAACTCACAGTTTCCACAGACCCCAGATCATGATATCTTGTTTTTAGTCTCCAACGGCTTAATGACAAATCTAATTATTAATGGGTTATGCTTTCAGTTGGGATGGTACTAGATCCCCAAATATAAAAATATGCATCATTGTGTAGAATAGCCACAGTGAGCATGGTCTGTCTAAATAAAGTAATAACATGAATAAATAAATAAAATAAAACTGTATCATTTTGGTTATTTCCAACACCAGTTAACCTATCGTGAAAACAGGGCGGTTTCAGTTAACCTAAAAACAATATTTGAATTTATTATCTGAATAGGGGGTTTCAAGCGCGGCGATATTATCGCGTATCCCGCGCGCAAAAGAATGCGCGTGTACGCGCTGTGGCTAGACGAGGGGGTGTATCGAAAAATATTGTACACTGAGGAAAAATATTGGATACATCCGGGTACTTTCTTGATAAATTTCTAATTTGATATTTTTTTTAGTTAATTTATATAATAATGATGATATTGGATGGCTTATTTTCGGTGGACACAGAAAATATTGTACTCCCTATGAAAATGTCGGACTCGTCTGCGACTCGTCCGATGTTTGTCACAAGTCGTACTATATTTTCTTGTGTCCACTTCAAAGCCATCCAATATTATATCAATTTCGTACAGTATGGAAAAATGTTGTATGTATCCGAGAACTTTTGTATTTGTCAGCGTCTGACTGATGTGTGTGGCTAACGAGTTGAGCCAGTTTTCCATTTAAATAACGTATAACTGACCGTGTTTTTAAAATGGATCGCATTATATTGTTACTTAACTTTTGATGTGCTTGCTTTGCTTAATTTACTAAATTAAGAGAAGAGATGTGAATTCTAATGGATAAGAAGAATAACACGTTGTCTCATGAAGAATAAAATCAGTGAGCTGCCATTGGCAGACTCGATGATTTGTAGAGGATTTTGATAAATTTCTAATTTGTTTTTTTTTAGTGGATTTAGGTAATAGGAAATTATGGCTATTCGTGATCACAGAAAATATGTACTCTTATCAAAATCGACTCGTCTCGACTCGCGAATATGGTCACAAGTCGTACAATATTTTCTGTGGTACCCTCTAAAGCATCCATAATTTAGGATAATAGCTATGAAAATAGACGATATTTTATCTCCTGCAAAAACATCATGCAATGTGATGTTGCCTCATATAGAATAATTGCTTCACACCTTTGTAATGATTCAATCAGTAAGTGATAAGAGGAATATACTCTCTGCAAATATTTTGACAAAAGACATTTCTTGGTACAAAATGACAAAAATCCACTTAGCGAAATCCTTACAAATCAAAATGGTTTTGAGCTGAACCAGGCGTTGATGTCCTTTACGCCTTGTCAAAATATCAGACTAAAATAAAATTAATGAGGATAGACGTAAAAAACGGCCAGTCCTAATTACGCTGAGTTATAAAGTATCTAGCATGCATGTATATTCCTTTGACATTAATTCTTAAACTGTTGTATTGATAATAACTCAGAAAGTGCAGTAAATGCTCCATCCTAAAAGGCCTTGATCTGATTGTGAGCACTCAAAACAAATGGTGAAACATGCATGCATACTAACATTAGTGAAAGATTTGTCTAAAGGTTGTTTGCCTGCTTGAAAAAGAGCATAAATACTACGCACTTCCTGAATTAAAGTTACCCGATAGATTGAACCCATACAGAATCACAGCCAATTAGCTGTCTTCACAGTGAACATGATGTATTTCTTTTTTTATGCCGCAAAATGGCATAACATAAATTTTGAAATCAGTATTTCTGTCTCATCTCATCTCTGTATAATACTCTTATATTTTGAGTTAGAAGATTCAAACTAGACAATTGATTTTAAACAATTAACCAGCTATACTTAAAAAAATCTGATATACTACTAGTTATCTATGCTCAAATGATTTAGATTCTTGTTTGGTTTTTCCAACACTTAAAATGATTTCATATTAAGAAGATATGTTTGTTATAGTTGTTCAAGCATGTGTAAATAGTTGTACCATAATTCAAAGTGTTTTCAAAACAGTCATAATACATGACATTAAAAGTTCAGATTTTAATACCAATATGTGTCAGTGTGACTTCTTCACAGTTGAGAGTTAGTTGAACAGTTCCGTATGTGTGTGTCTGCGGTGTGTGTGCTTTGTGTGTATGTATGTTTGTATCTCTGTGTATATGAACTTTGTGTATGTGTGTGTGCTTGAGTGTGTGCATGTGTGTGTGTGTGTGTGTCTGTATATGTACTTTGTAACTGCATTCTTGTGGCATGTGTGTGTGTGTATGTATGAATGTGTATTTGTATGTGTGTGTACTTTGTGTGTAAATGCATACTTGTGGTGTGTGTGTGAGTGTATATGTTTGCATGAATGTGTATATTTGTATGTGTGTGTTTGTGTGTGTGTATGTGTATGTTTGTGTGCGCACAATGTGTGTGTGGGTGGTTGACTGTGTGCATGTGTGACAGTACAATTTTTCACTCTTCAGACTGTCATCCATCCGTGAATAGAAGAATGGACTGTGCAAATTAATATTACTTGCGGGGGGGGGGGGGGGTACTCGCGTATTCCGGGTACATGTATGTAGCATTAGGTGATGTACCGCTCCAATTAGTCTTTTTTACTCGGGGGAAGGAGGCACCCATGTATAACTGCTGTATAACCATGCGTGTACATTGACTTTTTTGAATAACCATAAGCTAGGATTTCAACAAGTTGTCAAAGTGACCCTAAACACGATATTTACACGAACAAACGCAACTAAAGCAAGGATACATTTTCAGGTATACCCCAAATGCGGATTTTACAGGATTTAAAGGAACCAAAGCAAGGATTTTTTTTCAGGTGTACCTCAAAAACGCAGATTCATCACAAATTACCCCCAAATTTCTCCAAATTGGGCATTTTCATATTTTCAACGCGGATCCACGTTTTTCTTTTAAACACTACCCTACATTCGTGTTTTAGTGTTCACTCCTGGTTACAAGATTTAAACATGAGTGCCCGCCCTCCCACCCCCACCAACCCGGGTTTTTTTTTTACCCCCAAAACCTTTGACATGGGTCTGTTCTTCAGGGGGAAAAATCCTTACAGAGTGGGTCCGAATTTGCGCTGATATGAAACTGATTTTGGTTCGAATTCGAAACCATAGACCTAGCTGGGTCTGTATTTTTTTATTTTTTTTTATTTTTTATTTTTATTTTTTGGTGTGTGTGTGTGGAAAATCCTTACACATGGGAACCCGTTTCTTATGAAATAGCCTTTACGAATGTGTATTGGTTTTGAGCCTGAAGTTGCACAGCCCCATCCACAAGAACACCCGGGGAGGGGGGGGGTGGGGGCACTGCCATTACAACGTATACACCATGCGTGTGTGAAAAAAAAACGCGTAAAAAGGGTTGTTTTTCATGGTCGGGCCATGTACGCACGTACAGCGAAGAGGGTATCAAAATCGCCAAAATCAGGAAAAAGGACTTTTAACAGAAGGTTTACTTTAAAAGGGTATCTTTCCAGACGTGAATACTTAGGGTATAAACAGGAACAGGGTATCTTTTCAGACTCGTACACTTGTTTAGGGTATTCTGAGATCGACGGATAATTACTTGTTTCGGGTCAATTTTGAAAGTCCATTCACGTGCATGGTGTACACCTTGTGATGACAGTGCCCCCCCCCCCCCCCCGGGGAGGGGGTGGAGGTTATTTGATGATGTCACATACGGATGGCCTGTAATCTAATCAAACATGTTTCCTCCGAGAAATAGGTGTATACCATGGATTGGAAAGCATGAAATCTTCAAGCTAATGTGTTTTGCCTAGTATTTCCCACAGAATTCCATTGACACCCAGATAGAAATAAATAGCAAGTTCTTTTAAGAGCTAACAATTTCTCAAAAAAGAAGCTTCACATGGTGAACCGTGTTTGTATGAATATACAGAGTGGCCCAGAAAGAATGCTACACATACGATCGTTAGTTTCTTCAACATCATGAACAAAATGCCATTAATTGTTATTTTGTTTGTCAAAACATTCTTTTCCGACAAAATGATACCACGAAGATTGATTTTGAGTTAGGCGTTTGGATCCTAGGGCCATTTTTCTGAGGCAATGTAATTTCCGAAATTTGTTTCTTTAACTCCAGCGAACCTGGGAACACCGAAATATTCTCACGTAACAGCGTGCCATAGAATAAGCGGGGAAACAGACGACTGGAATGCCTCGCTTTGATACGGAAGACAATGGTAAGGAATGGCTTACATTGTCATTGCACCTGGATAGTGCAGTTCATTCTACGGCATGTCGTTACGCAAGAATATTTCGGTGTTTTGATGGTCGCTGGAGCTGAAAAATAAGCAAATTTAGGAAATTACATTGCCTCAGAAAAAAACCCTAGAATCCAAACGCCTTAATCAAAATCAATGATCATGGTATCATTTTGTTGGAAAAACAATGTGCTAACCCATGAAATAATCACCAATAACATTTTGTGGATGATGTTGAAGAAATTAACGATAGCATGTGTAGCATTCTTTCTGGGCCACGCTGTATAGCCTAAACTCCTCCTGAAGGAACATTTTAAGAGTTCATACCCAAATAATATGCGCAGAAAATGCACTCACGAAACTTTTCCTGGCCAAATGTTTAATAAAATACATTTCAATTGTATGCCACACTGTGCACTTTCTCAGGGGCGGCGCCAGACAAGAAATGTTACGGGGCAAAAATGTTTAAAAGACCTAAATTTCATGAAAAACCCCATGATTTTCTGATTTTTTAGAATTTTAGGGCGACCGCCCCCTCTGCCCCCCCCCCTCCGCACCCCCGTGGCACCGCCCCTGCATGAGGCTTATTATTGTGAAGCTTGTAGCATTTTTTTTTTTTTAAATAGGGATCTCCCTGATTTTGATTGACTGCGTGCACTTACGTTTACACATGAATGACCATTGATCACACGCAGACGTACTAGAAGTGAGCCCTCTATTGGTGAAAACATAACCAGTCAAACAAAACGCGATGGTTTTGGTTGATCAGACAACTTTATTGTTTCAAAAGTATGATATTAAACGGACATCAGAAAATATCAGGCCTCACGTAAATAGTTTGTAGTGACAAATTATTGCGATTTTGTGATAAGTACTGGAGAGCAGAACTGGTATGTATATTGCAATGGCAAATATGGCAAAACTAGTCGGGTGCCCACGACTTTTTTTCCCACGGAATCAATTAAAAATAAGTGTTTCAAAACTTGTGATTTTCAGGGCAATGGACCATTTAGAACAAAATAGCAGAACACATCATTTTCTCCACTTGCCAAACTAACCTTGAGCTTCAAGACAAAATACATCATTTTCAGATTAGATCCACCTTTCGGTAAATGCATGTTGATTCTTATCTAAAAACAGACCCGTAAAGCTATACAGGGTGGCCCAGAAAGAATGCTACGAGTATGATCGCTAATTTCTTCACCATTATCGGCAAAATGTCATCAATTTTTATTTCGTTAATTAGAACATTCTTTTTCCAATAAAATGATACCAAGATCATTGATTTTGATTGAGGCGTTTTGATTCTAGGGCCATTTTTCGGAGGCAATGCAATTTCCCAGAATTCATTTCCAACGAGCGCGGTCACCGGAACGCCGAATATTCCTGGCATCTCAGCTGCCATAACCGGTACAACACGCCGATGACAATGAGACATACTCGCAATCGTCTCCATTTATGAAAGTCGAGGGCATTCCCAGGCCCTTCTGTTATTGCGGTTTGTCGTATGTCAAGGCTGAGAGCCAGAATGATCTCGGCGTCCGAGACCGCCGCTTGAAAATTGGCAATTGGGAAAACGGCATTTGTCTCCGAAAAATGGCCCAGAATCAAAACGCCTACTCAAAACAAATGATCTGTATCATTTTATTGGAAAAAATATTCTAACCAACGAAATATAAAATAATGAATTTGCAAATCATTGGTTAGAAATTACGAATACTCGTAGCAATCTTCTGGCCACCCTGTAAAATATTAATATACATCCTCGCCTCATTATTATGATATTTTGTAGATACTTGAGTTCTTTCCTTTAACGTCACGATTTCACAGACGTTTTATTTCAACAAAAACTTCCAGTATGAAGCAATTTTTTTAGTTCATAGAACAAGAAAAAATAAATACTTTCGAGCGCATAACAGATATATATATATATTATTACATATAATTTAATCCCCAAAAACATGAAAAAAGTATTAAATCAAATTAATAAAACAACAACACAGAAAATATATAACTAATCAATGTCACTTATCATAAATTAACATCAAATTGCTGTACAAGTTAATAACGCTCGTACCACTCCACGTTGACTCAGCAACATCGATACCGGCCATCTTTAAACACAGGTTGGTAGCGTCGAGTCGCGACCACAAAATGCTCAGCAGTCGTGCTATACTTAGATATAATTTTTTCACGCTGTGTACAAGATACCAAGTCACGAAAACGACAATTTCTAAAATGTCTCTAAAGTGTCCCATAATTATGAGCATGAGTGTATATATTATCATACTATTCAAAGTTTCAGAACCGCAAATGCGCCTCGTTTAGAATAGAGATTAGAGTCATTGTAGTGGGGGCCGCAGAAAATGCATTTTTTTTTTATGTCTTTCTGAGACGAAGCTGTGTAAACTTAAAACCTAATCAGAACAAAATATGAAAGAAATGCGCTGACTTTGAAGAAGACAGACGATGCCATTATTTCATTTCGACGGACCAACAAAATATAATTCGCGTGAATTTCTCCTTGCACCAATATTGAATTTGTAAGTCCGGCGTTTGCAGGGTGTTAGGGTTATCTGTATCTTCTTGATCACTTTCACTCCCCCCCCCTCACTACCACCACCACCACCACTTCCCCACCCCTACGGGACCGTGCTAAGTCTGACCTCAGAGTGCATATGGTTTGTATCACGATTTTCACTTGGACTTCGCCGTCCAAAATAACACTACTCATTCCAGTGGTGACTTTACTACCATGCACAGGAGCAGTGGCGGCGCCAGGGTAAAATCTTAGGAGGGCAAAACTGTCCGAAAGACTTAAGTATAACTTGTGTTTGGGATTTGCAAGTCCATTACTTCCCTTCATTATCAATACCAAACGGTAGTTTAGTACTTACAAATCGTGTGTTGAAAGTTTGAGATCCATACGTCATGAATTTGTTGTTTCAGGAGAAAAACTAATATGTTACCAGAATGTTGTTCTTTCCGCGAGTTTAAATTTTGCTCAAATTGCGAATCGCGGTTATGTGTACGTCCGCATGACCACCGGAGCACACTGATTGGTTAAACGGCTAAACTCCACGCGACCTTCGGCTAACGGCTGATCGGACAATATTTTGGAACGGCCCGTGTACGTTAACGTCCTTTGAAGTTTAAATGTCCAGATTGTCACCAAAACTACGTATTCTACCCAAAGGTTCTATGACAGGTGTTTATTTATACTAATCTTCACATTGTTAACGATTTGAGCTGATTTTATTCATTTTGGTTTTTTCTGACGTGCAAATCCCGTACTCTGTCTTTAAACCCATCTGTAAAGTTTTGAAACTAGGGGGCGTGCAGTGTTATTGTGCGCAAAGTGTGCGAAAGAGAAGGTGCATCGAGCATAAAGGCAACTTAGATGACTGAAAATATCTTTCCAATCGGATTTCTCTGCGGGAAATAATAGCGTAATAAGTTATGCAGTAAAACGTTCTCCTACAAAAACAACTTCATATAATAGCGTCGGATCCCCCCCCCCTTAGGATGTTTCTTAAAGGTATTGGCTAACATTTACCACAGTTAGAAAAATTTGAGCTGCATGATTCCCCATGCTACCAGTGTCTTTGATGAGGTCTAAAAATGAAGCCCTGAAAATTTTTTTATTTCAAAATGATTATTTTGTGCTTTAAAAAAGTGAAAATCGTAAGTTGACCAGATTCACTTGCCCATTTCCTCCCATAGACTTACTGTGTGTACACCTAGGTTAATAAAACTCGCCCCGAGTTTTATTGTTTATTCATGTATAACTTGCCATTGGCAGTGTAACTTTCCAAACTTTTGTATTCTAGGGTGTTTATTTGTCCATTTGAACACTACTATGTAGCTCCGATATCACAATTTGACAATTTTTTTTAATTTGAAGCTCCACAATGTTAGCCTATCACTTTAACATAAATTTCCACAAAACATCAACAAATATTTTTTTTTATTTTTTAGCATGAAAATAGTGCTAACCCACAGGTGAAAAATCACTTTAAAATTTGCAACAAGCAGATTATGACTGAAATAAATTCGTTCAAATCTGATAAATCTTTTTGTTTTACCAGCTATCTGTATTTCATACCGAAATTGTAGAAATAGCCAAAAAACTTGTCGCTCTGAAATTTAGGATGAATATAGTGCTAACCCACACTGAGCACAAACATATTAAAAAAACATCTTGAAAATTGTGGCTTAGCACTATATTGCTGCCGAAAAGTTGATACTTTTTTCGGGGAAAAAAGGTGTCCATCTTTACTGACCATCTTATTGGTCGAATTCAAATATTATATTTTTACATAATGTAGAATGGTGGATAAGGATCATGAAAACGTGTGTAACTCAATTTTCACAAAAATGAGGGTTAGGACTATATTCCACCGACCCCTTCAATC
>JZLH01S0401096.1:17442-31443 GCA_001188425.1 Eucidaris tribuloides | reverse complement strand
CATAAAAATGGACTTTTTTCAAAGAAAAAATATCATTCAAGTAACTTTGGATTATGCTTTGCATGAATATGCAACTGAAAATTTCAAAGAACAAGTTATTGCGGTAACGAGATCCGGTAACGAGATCCGGTAACGGACGGACGGACGGACGGAAGGCCGGACGGACGGACGGACGGACAACCCGAAAACATGATGCCTCCGGCAACTACGTTGCGGAGGCATAAACATTTTTCGTCTCAAATGTGAGGGCGATTCTGAAGGAAATGGTCGCCCCCAAAAAATGGATTTGGGGGATTTTAGGGGGCGATTTGGGCTTTGCCATGGGCTAAATCGCTGTCGCCTTGGGTTATTTCCTATGCTGGATGGAGGAGGAGGGAGTAGTAGAAGTAATAGAAGCAGCAGTAGAAGTAGTAGTAGTAGTAGTAGTAGTGCTTGTAATAGTAGTAGTAGTAATAGTAGCAGTACCAAAAGTAGTATTAGTAATAGTAGTAATATGGTAGTAGTACTTAGTAGTAGTAGTAGTAGTAGAAGTAGTAGTAGAAGAAGCAGTAGCAGTAGAAGAAGTAGCAGTAGAAGTAGTAGTAGTAGTAATAGTAGCAGCAGCAGCAGCAGTAGTAGGGGCCTACCGACGATATCTTACCTGATATTCTTGTCATTAAATTCTGCACTGGAACAAGAAGCACTTCTATAAACTCTTCTGTAAATGAAAAAATATACAAATATACAAACTTTGGTGCATATTGAAGAATTTTGGGGTAAATGGACTGTGAATGATTTGCAAAGATGAAAAAGTACCTGGCTAACCAGTCAATCAAAGTGTTATACAATTTAAAGCTAAGATTAATTATCTGTCAAGTGGATACTTTTCCAGATGATATGCATGCAAACACAGGAAAGACCATATGATTTATTGCAATTAAACATAATCATTACAAAATTGGATATACGCTTTTTGTTTCTTTTCAAGAATATATCACATCTACTATGGATTTATATCTCAACAATGTACTTTTTGTATATTTCTAGAGTCATTGACTTTATTAAGAAATTTGGATCCCCCTAGCTCTCAGCAACCGTATGTGCTATCGCCACCAAATTTGATACACAGATAGTTTATTATATTAGATGGCTAGTACAGTTACGAAGATGTGATTGGTCCACAGCTCGTCACATGATACACTTTGCTAGGATCACAAATGTTATATTTTCACAGCTCGTTATATTTTTCCAGCTGAATATATTTTTCGAATGTCGAGTGCCCTCGTACGGTTCAACACGACCCATATGTGTGTGTTGGCTATGGAAAAAGCTTCACCGTGCGACACAAACCGCTGAATGTGCCTTTTCCCCTTAAAAATTGACATTATTAGTCAAACTGATATTTATCTTCCATATGGAAATAGAGAAAAAGTAACTGTCTTTCAGATTCATACAATTTTACTGGCAGGCAGGAATGATTTGGTGTCATTTTTTAACATTTGTCCATAATTTTCGGCCATCGGCGTAACTTTCAGCCAACACTTGAGACGCGCGTGACGTCACTACGTGTTGTGCAATCGATAGTGCAATCGGTATCGTCTCCTAAACTGAGCTCGGTGACGATTTCCTTTCCTCAACGTTGACACCAAACTTAAAATCACCCACTATAAACGTAATCAAGGCCATCTAATATAACAAATATTAACTGGTAGGGGGTGTAATGTAACAATCTTTGGACCGTCAGGGAGTTATATTTTCCCTCGTGATCATATTTTCCCTTGGGAAAATATAACTCCCTGACGCTCCAAAGAATGTTATATTACACCCCGTACTAGTCAATATCTGTATAATCTTATCTAATAAAATACACACCCAATTTTCTAACATCAAGGCATATTGACCAAATCTTGGCAGTTTGTGTTGAAAACAAAACTAGCAGAAGGGGGTCACAACCCCCCCCCCCAGCTGCCCAGTTAGTTGTCATTTTTGATGATTTGTGATTTGACTTGCAAAATTTTCGCCTTCTGCTCATTCAATTCATCTTACACGCAAGTGGAGTTACCATACAATTAACCTGTACATTTGGCAGAATAAAGCACCACTGAGTATAAAATTTGGCAACTATGGCAAACTTGAATTTGTGAATGATTGAAGTATAAAACCATGCACTGACTGTGTAAATTAGCTCCATGACCCCCTGCCCCCCCCCCCGACAAAAAATCTGCTCTTTAGGATGCAAATCTTTTAAGGTTTTCCATGTGAAATGTGGAAAGTCTGTACTAGTTGGAGGCTCCGCATGATAACCAAATGAATGAAGTTTTATAAAATCAGACCAGCAGTTCTTAAAGGTCAAGCATCTCTTTTGCATATAGAGTAACATTGTGTAAATACACTGGCATATAGAAGAAAAAACCCTCGCATAGAACATACACTTAAAGTGATAGGCTAACATTGTGGAGCTTCAATTTACAAAATTGTCAAACTTTGATAACTACATAGTAGTGTTCAAATGGACAAATAAACACCCTAGAATACAAAAGTTTAGAAAGTTATGCTGCCAATGGCAAGATATGAATGAATAAACAATTAATACTCGGGGTGAGTAAAAAATAGCCTAGATCTGCACACAGTAAGTCTATGGGTAGAAATAGTCGGGCGAATACGGTCAACTTTCACTTTTTTAAAGATTGTGTCAGGGATGTGCAAGTCCATTACTTCCTTTCATTATCAATACCAAACGTTAGTTTAGTACTTACAAATGGTGTGCAGAAAGTTTGAGATCCATACGTCATGAATTTGTTGTTTTATGAGAAAAACTAATAACGACATGTTACCAGAATGTTGTTCTTTCCGTGAGTTTCAATTTTGCTCAAACTGCGAATCGCGGTTATTGTGGTAACGTACGGAAGAACCGGCAGCTGATTTGGCAAACGGCTAACCTCCGCACGACATTTAGGCTAACGCTGAATCGGACCAATTTGGAACGGCAACGTGCACGGTTTGACGTGCGCGGATTTTTTGAAAATGGCTTCACAGTAAATTTGAAAAGTATGAAGGTTTAACACGTCGCAGATTTTCAAACACAAAACTCAATATTTTACTCACCAAGTCTCTATGAGAGGTGTTTTATTTATATCAATCTTCACATTGAGAATATGAATTTACAGGACTGAATTCATTCATTAGAAATGTGTTTTTGACGTGCAAATCATGACCAATCTTTAAAGGCACAAAAATAATCATTTTACAATGCAATTTTTTCAGGGCTTTATTTTTAGACCTTCTAAAAGACACTTGGAGCGTGGAGGATTATGTAGCTCACATTCTTTTAACTGTGGTAAATGTTAGCCGGTGGCTTTAACGGCCATTGTTTTGTTTGTACATTTTTATAATTTTGGGTAAGTACTGATCCTAAAATTTCACAGATGTATCCTTCATCAATAGCCCAAGGGCATGAGTGCTCATTTTCTGTTCTGGGCAGATATGTGCAAATGAGATTCCCTGCCTTTAAGTTAACAATATAACAAGACGATAACGGACAGATGGAGAGAATGCTGTATCGACCGCAGGCCTGACAACTTAAAGCCACTGGCTAACATTTACCACAGTTAAAAAAATCTGAGCTTCATGATTCCCCATGCTACCAGTGTCTTTGATAAGGTCTAAAAATGAAGCCCTGAAAAAATTGTATTTCAAAATGATTTAGTGCTTTAAAAAAGTGAAAATCGTAAGTTGACCAGATTCACCTGCCCATTTCCTCCCATAGACTTATTGTGTGTAGATCTAGGCTATTTTCTACTCACTCCGAGTATTAATTGTTTTTCCATTCATATCTTGCCACTGCAGCATAAATTTCCAAACTATTGTATTCTAGGGTGTTTATTTGTCCATTCAAACACTACTATGTAGCTCAGATATCAAAGTTTGACAATTTTTTAAATTGAAGCTCCACAATGTTAGCCTATCACTTTAAAAACATAATGCCTCCACACAGCTTTAGTGCAGAGAGAGGTATACTGCTTACCTGTGTGAGAATCCGCTGGTAGATGTGAATTAACAGAATCATTTCCATCAATCTGCAAGTCAAAATATGAAAAAAAAAAATGTTTGTGATATAAAAAATCATTTTATTACATGTACTTTCATGGCGATAGCCATAACCAGTCTCACCCTATAACATTAGCATTTGACCTCATATGACTTATCTACCATCCAAGTTAGGTTAAAAACTTGGGCTTATTGTAGTTACCAAACCCAGTAGAAACTGGCAGGTAAATTTTAACATTTGGCCTCATTTGACCATTGACCTACAAATGAGACCTTTGACCCTGAAATAACATTGGGTGTCTGTAAGGCATCTACTTTGGATACAAATGAGCTTACAGTTAGAAAGTTACAAACCCCAGTACAAACTTGGATGTAAATTTAAACATTAGACTTCATTTGACCTTTGACCCCAATATAACATCGACCTCCCTGTGGGGCATTTATCACCCAAATTTCATTGCTAATGGGCAAATGGTCACAATGTTATTTCAGTTTCTATGTGTTACAGATGGACGGCAGATGAACGCCGCTCGCTGAGGATCTTTCAGTCTTGGTCCACGTTATCTAGGCCCAACAAAATGAAGATAATTCAAGACTAGAACCCTCCAACCATTTGTAACCCTTGTATTTGGGTGTAGTGGAAGAGCAATCACATGCATCTCACATACTGGGATATCTTGTATTTGGGTCTGCATTATTAATTTCATCATCATTTAGCCTATCCAAGTATTTCTGTGGGCTCGTATGGCCTACGAAATGGACAGTGGAAGAGTGTCTGGCCTGGTGATGACATAGACATTGTGACTTCTGTCTTGTCTGATGGAATGAATTATTATGCAATCTCAGGAGAGCAATTCCATTCTTTTTGACTATCTTAATTCGTAAAGTGTCTCAACTTTAGTATCTGAACATTGCTTGTTGGTACTTAACCCCATAGGGACATCAGGCTTGTACAGAAGCCAAGTAAATCTCACAGAGACAAATTTCTACATTTTTAGTGGGAAAACGTGTACTTTATGGGATGCAACCATTTTTAGGCACTATAACCGCCCTTTATGTGGTAGGGTTGGTATACTTTCGGGGCTATGTGGAAGCATTTTGTCTCTGAGTGTCAGATGTATTGGCCTTCTGTACAAGCCCGTCATCCCCAAGAGGTTAACACAGACGGTGCATCCTCAATGGGATACTGATGATGAACTGGCAGGGAAAAAAAAATACATGGAGGAGTGGGCAATTTTTCCCCCAAAAGGGAAAAAGAGCCCCTGAAATGTATAAAATAGCTGCAATCAATTGCCATAGGATTCAATACAAAAGAATATCTGGAAAGCACTGAAATGGGAAAAGTACTAGCCCCTGAAAAGAAAATTTTAATTTTTTCCCTGTGCACTGGCTCGCCGAGAAGACAATCATTTTCATGCCTCTTAATTCCAAAGATAAACATTTCTGAAATGACTAGAAGTGATATTTTTCTTGAAATTGAAACATGTTGACTCATTTTAAAAGAACCACCATCAGTAGCTATTGTGACAGGCAAATTTGTTGTTTTTCTATGGGACTAACTTCTCTCAGGGCATCAGAGTAATTCAATACTGGTATGTTTATGCTTGAAACTCATTAGATAAACAAATTTAAGACAAATCCTTCCAGCCAAGATTTATACCCCAAGTAGTGTAAACATTGGTATATGTCCGAATTTATTTACTTCTAGAGGCATTTCGAACTGTTCGCGATCATGTCATTAGCCTTTAAGTTAAATTTTGCTGAGGTACATGTAGCCATTATAAATTAAATGTAACGTATCTGAGGCACATCTTAACCCTAAAAAGGCGGGGGCAGAATCCGCCCCCCTAGACGTTTCGCGCAATATGTCGGCAACGCGCGAAGGCGTTTCATGATTTTTTTCTCTCGAATGTCGCGCATCTTTTGAGACCAAATTTGCGACGTCCGGGTACGCGGTTCAGAAGTTACGGAACATTTTGTACTTGCATGTCACCCCCAATTGCTCAAAACGTGTTGTTGTACAATTTCATACTTCGTGTTTTCAGCCAAACATATCATAAATGTATGCATCTATTTTACTTTTACAGGGTTGAAATTAATTAATTTTGTGCTTGTTTACAATCGCAAAGTGTCCCCGTACAAATTTCATCAAAAAACATAGAAACAAAGGCTAAAAAACAGAGAAATACATATAGAAATTTAAACAACAATTAAAATACACTAGGAATATCAGTTCGATTCCTGAATTTTTTTTCAAGTTACTTGCTAAGAACACTAAAGGACGATGTCTAGACCAAATTAGCACTTTGAGAGCTTTAATGAGTGATTTACAGCTTTATTATGATTCTTACGATAAATTTAGCATAATAATATGAATTAATTCGGTCGGTTTAACTACTGCAAGCTTGGGTATTTACCGTGAATGGCATGTGCGTTGCGATTTTTAGCGCAATCGCTGGTCGACGGCCGGATCTCGGGGGGGGGGAGGGGGGGGGAGGGCAGAATCAGCCCCCCCCCCACCCAGATATAGCATGCAAAAACGCCAGCTGATTAGGGTAAATATCAGAGCTGCCAATTTTCATCACTGCCTGTCAGTAATTTCGTAATTTCAGTAATTTTGCCATTTGAGTGAAAAATCAGTATTTCTAACATAAATGCAGTAGAATTATACAGAAATGATTTGATGAAATCAGTATTTTTCATGCAACTTTCAGTATTCTTCAGTTTTCTTCTACCACTTTTAGTAGAAATTACTGAAAATCAGTACCGCTTGGCAGCTTTGTATTATACTTTTCCCCCTCCTACCTGAACATGAACAAATCTGACTGTAGATGCAGACACTCCTGGATCTAACGCGGTAGCTGTAAAGAAAAACAAAATAGATTACAATTATTTCTTTATCCATGAAGCTCGAGTGCCTATGATTTTATGTGATGTACTGTATACACCATATATTTCACATACATATATTTCTGTGATTTTGCTAAAAGTTGGGTAGTTGGCATGAGTTTATTTCTAATACTTTATTATGTTTTCATTATTTTACATACGCATATTTGGGAATGAAAATTCTTGCAGTTTGCAAAAATTTAACCATCATGAAATATTCAGGACATGGTTCTGTTTCATAATACATAGCAACATACTGTACGTGTAGGTACAGCAGCATAGATTACCAGATACAGAACTCTGTAAACCTCTGAATGGGATTCTGAGCAAATAAGTATGATCACTAATTTATATAATTTGTTATTTGTTATTTATACAATTTGTCCCACAGGTGGCCTCAAGGTAACTGTCAGAATTCCATTTCATTCATTTGTAACACTCCAACATCTAAACATTTGTGCTAAAAAACTATCCTGTTAACTTCCGTGTATACGGTGCTCATAAACGGGCGTTTATGGTTTCAATGATTTTGTCAAGCCGGCAAGTCAATGCTAAAAAGAAATGTCAGGAGTTCGTTTTTTGGGGTTGGATATTTTTAGCGCTAATTTTAAGCTCCGTATTACGCTAAAAAGAATTGTAGGGAGCTTGTTTTTTAGGGTTGGACATTATTAGCGCTAATATTGAGTTCCGCATTATGCTAAAAAGAATTGTAGGGAGTTTGTAATTTAGGGTTGGACAATATTAGCGCTAATATTAGCGCTAATATTAAGTTCCGTATTACACTAAAAAGAAATTATGGAGTTTGATTTTGAATGTCTTGTTTTGGAATAGAAAAAAGGGGGTAAAAATTGTGTACATGTACACGGAAATTTGTAAATGTTTACACCCTCTGAAGGGCGTGTAAACGGACTCAGCTCCAGAAACTAGTAAAAGAAGGACCAGAAAACGAGAACATTTTGTTCTTTGCAAGATTGGTGACAACCAAACATAGAATGTTTTCACAGATGTACACATGCCCAACCACCTCCACCCCACCCCAACATCTTTGACTATTACGGTAACTCTTCATGTGATCTGTGAGTGGACCAGTACCTTGCACGTATGCTTTGTTTCCCAATCAGTACAAATGTCCAAGTACAATAGTTACAATGAATGGAAAATCACATAATCCCTCTTGATCTATTCTGATCTGTTCTAATCCGACTTAAATCTGTTTTTTTTTAAAGCACAATGGACATCCTACAAGTTGTTTACACATACAGTCTGACCCCAGTTATGGCCATCACTTAACCAAACCTCTCTATTATCCAGACAATGGAGGGATACAATATCATGCACTAAAGTATTAAAACCTACAGACCATGCATAGATTGCAACTGGCCCTACACAAGTTACACTGTCTTTATTGTTCCCCTGATACCCTGATAATGCCTCTGATACTGATAAAGGTGTATCAATTACTACTGGCAGTGACTGGTAGATATTGCTACAAAGACTGTGTTTGAATGTTATCTCTCTTATCCGGCCATATCACTTATGAGGATGACTGCTGGTTGGGACATGAGGTTGGACTGTTTTAGGCATCAAATGGTCAGGCATTAGTGTGCAATTAACTCTTAAAGCGCAAGTTCAGTTTTGGTGATTTTTCTTTTATTTGAAAGGTTTATGCCCAAAGGTCATATCACACCAATAACAGATTCTGAATGTCTTTAGTTTTTTTAAAATTAATTAATGAAAAATCTTGGGGAGGGGGGGAACCCCCGAGATTTTCGACTATATTTTACATTATAACATCCAAAGGGTTAATAAGGTGTTAAGGTTATCTGAATTATACATGTACCTCATCAGAAAGATCTGATCTTTCTGATGAGGTATAATTCAGACAACCTTAACACCTTATTAACCCTTCGGATGCTATAATGTAAAATATAGTCGAAAATCTTGGGGTCCCCCTACCCCCCCCCAAAAAAAATTCATTAATTTAATTTAAAAACCCTAAAGACATTCAGAATATGTTATTGGTGTAATATGACCTTTGGGAATAAACCTTTCAAACGAAAAAAAATCACCAAATCTAAACTTGTGCTTTAAATGACATGATTGGGGGTGGTCCTCAACTTGGGGTGAAACTATTCTAGAATCAAGTAAAATGTGCAAGGATTACGCTTTGAAAATTGTGTGGTCTAAAGTTGACTCATTCTAAAGTAACTTACATCAGTATGCCCAAATCTATTGTGTAGCTCTCTATGGCAACTAATTCTATTGGGGCTCGAGGAAAACAAAATGCTAGTATGTTCATGCTTGATTTGGCTCAAGTAAACAAATTCATGATAAATCCTTCCAGCCAGGAAATACACTCCAGCTGCTGTATCCACTGTATATCTTTCAACCAATTTGGTTCGAGTGGCATTTTTTTTATTTCTCCCAATCACGTCACTGCCCTTTAATACAAGAATGTGGTATTGACTAAATGTTTTTATAATACCATTTGATTTTAAGCCTGTAATTTATTAAGTTCACAGACATTGCAAATTAATTTCTATCACAATATTAACTGCCAAAGCGTTTTACCTGGTGCAACATTCAGCACTGTACCGGTAAATCCCGTCTCTTCCTTTAGCTCTCTCAAGGCCGCCGTTTCAGAGGTTTCACCAGCGTCAATTAAACCTGAAGAAATAATGCAGGCAGGCATGACTTAACGAAAACTACGTCTGGAAACTATATTTCAAACTTTAAATCCTCTAGTACCTAAATAAAACATTGCATATGGTATTATGGTTAGTACCAAAGTACTAGCAACACAAATTTTGATACAGGCTATTGATTATCCATGACTGCACAATTTGCACATGCAGTGAACTGCCAACCAAACTTTATACTTAACATTGTGAAATCACGCCAAAGTTTACTATTAACAGGTAAATAATATAATACATGTATTATGTGAATATAGTTTACTCTGTTCATACATTTATTATTATTATTATTATTATTATTATTATTATTATTATTCGGCACCAATAAAATATATACATAATTCTCAGATAAAAAAACTATATTACACATCATGATACATGTACATACAATAGATGACAATATTGTTGTAAAAGTAATGTACACACTGGTATGCCGCCGGAAGGCCAGGGATAGAAAATCGAGCACACCTTTACAGCAAATGTGCTTATATCCTTGAAGGCTATAACACACAAATTGATATAAATGTACTTTGAAAATAAAATACAGGAGATATATCCTTAGTCTCATTTCTTTGCCCACACATTTAACTTTGTCTTAAATACACAAGAAAACAACAACATGCTGTAAATTCTTTATTTCCTTTGCTATTCTTAAGAAATTTGCTTCATGGTTAGACTCCAAATCCAGCTGAACAAAAGACACAGTTGCCAAATGCTTAGAATTAATGGACAAATAGCAGTGGTTCCTGAAGAGAATTGTTCTGCTGAGAGGATTAAAGGAGATTAGGTAATCCCTATTTTTTTCTGTATCATTGTACATACAGCTTTGTGCAAATCAATACTGAGCAAATAAAGAGATAAAGGTAGTTAGACGCTGTGCCAAAAAAAAAAATCTCTTTTCATACAAAGGGGCCAACATGTTGGCTATAATGCATAAAATTATGAAATTAAATTTCCAGACATGGGACTAAAGCCAAATGTGTTATTTTGAGCTACATACTTACAGGAAATCATAATTATTCTTGTCATTTGCCCCTCACAGGTACTTTAGAGGAACAACATAAGTTTTACCTTTCTTTCTACGCATTGAATACTGCCAAGTTTAAAATTACAATAGAGATAACTAACTTCTTTTCTGAATGAAGTCAGTTAAGAGTAATCCATATCAAATTATTGAATGGTGATATTCGGGGTAGGAAGGGTATGCAAGGATAACCGTCATTGTGTCAGTATGAAGGTCAATATAGGTAACGTGCAGTTATTCATGACCTTGTCCTTGCTGGTCTTTCAGTATCATGCAAATACAGCCAGCTGTTGCTATTATTTCATTTCTTTCTATTCATATTCAAAAGAATATACTTCTAACCATCAATGTGATTAGCCCATTCATCTTTTTTACCACCAAATTAAAGCCAAGATATATTAGATAAATGGTAAACAATGATTTTTTTTTTTTTTAGCAATTATGATTTTTAGATACACTTACCGGTATATGGTTTATCAATGCCCTGGAAATTGCTCTCTCTGAAAATTTCCAATTATTGAGAAATTACACAAAATGTAAAATATAGGGGGGGGGGGTTGGGGGACCCCAAGATTTTCCATAGGTAATGTATAGGGTTGGAAAGGGTTGGAAACTTTCCAGGAATTTTGAAAACTTTTCATGGAAAGTTTCGGGAATTTTCAATGGGCTGGGAATTTTGGGAATTTTCAATTATCAAGATAAATGGAAAATTATTTTATTTTTGAAAAATGTCATCAGTACTCTGTTGTATAGCACTTCTTCATATGAATAAAATAGTTTGAACCTCTCTTTTAGCATGCCTGGGCCTTTCGTGAGGATAAATTAGCCCAAAAGAGAGAACACACACGTTACACATATTATGTGGATGAGATGTACACTGCAGTCTGAATGATGTTATCTGATCACACATTGTAACATAAAATGTGTCCAGTGGATGTATGTGAAGTGAAAAATTTCACTGAAAATGTTTATTTCAATGAATGGACTTGTCCATCTTAATGCTACTTAATTCACAATGTTTGAGTAAGAGTTGGATTCTACTATTGCATCAGGTTGACATGTATCAGAAGTTTGGCTGGTTGAGCTGATTGTACATATAGGCCTATAAATTGCAAACAAAGCCAAGTTACAAGTCAAGTCAGGTCTATATTTTCATGATTTAAACAAAATAAAGAAACATAAATCAGTGTTTGACTTTACATTGTATCATCTCTTCACTTCTTCGTGTTTAACCTAGAGTACATGTAAATGCTTTGATGAATGATTATTATTTTTTATTTTTACATTCTAATGCTTCATGTACAAATATATTCAAAGTTGCCAAAAGTTGCCGAAAATTCCCAATATTTCTGGAAATTTCCGCTATGAAAATTCCCGGGAATTTTGCAACCCTAGTAATGTACATTCTGCTAGATGCTCTTCGTTAATTTAAACATCAGAATTTGTCACTATAAACAATTTTCAGGAAGTTTGATGTTGTTTCAGGGTGACAATAGAATACTCTAAATGTTTGATGAAAAAGTTGTCTGATCGACCAACTCTATACTTGGGCTTTAAGTCTGTTGTTTTCACCATATGGGCATTTCCATGAATTATTGGACAAATCACAAATTATATAAATTGGTCTATCTCGATTCGTATTACATTTTAATGGTTCGAATGGGTATGAATCATGAAGAAACAATAGGGGACATCATTTCTACTCTAAATGTCATGTCTTCAACTGCAACATCTAGGACAATCAGAACCATACATAAAATACTACATATGGGACTAGTGTGACTAAATCTCAGTTTTATGAAAAATTATCATTTATCCTGCAGTTTTTTCCATGCCAATAGCCTCTTCTCATTGTTTTGAAAGTAATAAAGCCCCACATATGCATACTAAATCTGAAAAAGACATGAATAAACACAAATTTGTGTGGATGGACAAAATGTAACATAACTAACCATGTTTTTGATGTTGTAGTTAAAAATGAACAGATTTTTTATCAATAAGTTATATATATATTAAATGACTAATCAAAAACCAGCAATACATTGAATACCACAGTTTGTTTCAGTTGAAACAGGTTGAGGACTTTGAGGACAAAGACTTGTCATTTTTTTCCATGTCCTCTTTACGTAACGTAAACTAACCATAATTAAAGTTCTTGTTATTACCCACTGAACATGTCTCATGATTTATTGCTTGATGTATGTGAAGTAGGTGCCAGTCTAGGAACTCGACAGTACCAAAACGAAAAATAATATCAAAGCATATTCTGTAAGAGCCAAATGTTGAGTAAAGTTTGGGTTCATAAAAGTGTATGTAACTAATCACGGAATTGCCCATATACAGAATATTCATTTTGGCTATTTGTGTGCTGGTCCTTTTCAACTAAAAACGGTGTTGTAGAAGAGTTGCAAAAGAGAACAGACAGAAAATCAAACGAGCTATTGAACCACCAAAAAATAATTACTTGTAGATATAAAAAATAATATTATTAAACACGCAAATAAATAAATAACTAGATTTTAATTCATCACTGAGACGAATTGGTGATCCGCGTATTCGCTCTGATCAGTAGACCTTATAAGAGATTGTGACAGTCTATAATTATGCAGGGCTCGACATTAGCACTTGCCCGCTTGCCCGGGGCAAGTAAATTTCATGTCGGGCAAGTAAAAACCCAAAATGTCAAATTTTACTTGCCCGATTGGGCAAGTAAAATTTTGATCATGAAATGAGCAAAACATAAAATTTTTACCAAAAACAAACAAAAGTTTGTGTTCAATTAACTTAAAATACTAAATTTTGTCATTATTTTGTTCATTGTACTCAATTTTATGACTCTTTAATTCATAAATCACACATTTTGCAACCAAATAAAAAACGTCCAATTCTATAAAAGGGCATTGTTAAAATTAGTGAGAAATCATTTTTAATGTTTTGATTAATTTGTTTATTTTTTGGGCAAGTAAATTTTTTATTCGGGCAAGTAAAAATCTGAAAGTAATAATTTTACTTGCCCAAAGGGCAAGTAGGAAAAAAAGTTAGTGTGGAGCCCTGCTATATGGCGTATCATAACTTGTTCGAAGCTGTCCCTTTTCACCTTAACTTCCCTGTCAAAAATTACATAATATTTCGGCGTGCGCGTACGCGTTCGTCGTGACTCCCGCACGCATATGATGAGCACCAGTGATGACCTTTGACCTGAAGTTACTGTGTACCAAGTTTACTTATCACACTCTACTCCAGTCATGAGATATGCGCAAAACACGATTTTACTTTGTGACGTCATAGATGACGTCAGAAGAATTTGTCATAGAAAGTGATATCTGAAACCTTATCTACGCATCATAGGCTATGAGAATAAGCAAT
>JZLH01S0401028.1:10712-27313 GCA_001188425.1 Eucidaris tribuloides | reverse complement strand
TCAGACTTGGAAGTAACATAGGAACTTACATGGTTTTTACAGGTGTTTTTTTTGGGGGGGGGGAAGGTGTTGGGGGTGTTGAAAGTTGGTGTCAAAAAGGTTGGAGAAACCTCAGAAAGTGAGTATGTATGTTAATTTGTTTACAACTCTCAATATACATCTTGAAAATTATTATATTAGCCAAGGTACTTATTGTTGTGTAATTTACAGTGTAATGGATGTTTCCGTTTATCCTTATCTCATCAAAAGAAAATGTCTAACTCAAAACACAAAATGGTTTTCAAAAACATATTAACTTCAAAACATGTCTTCTAGCCTTTAGCAATAAAGAAATATGCATTGATTATGTATTATATATAGAGCACTTCATGTCATTGGCATTAAAATTCTAGTCAGCAAAAAAATAAATATATTTATACCCTTTATAACCTATATGTTTCCTTCTCTTTTTGCAGGGTCAGAAAAAAGCTAAGATAAGTGATTTTGGTTTGTCAAGAAGATTATTACTGGAAGAGAATTACCGAAGCGAGATGAGACCCAACCTTAAACTACCTCTTGCGTGGTAAAGTATCAGTGGATTCTGAAAAGATCTAATATCAACAGAAATGCAATACTAGATTAGACCAATATGGTGGGTTTACTCCTCACAGTGCCCCCAGACTTCCAACTGGCCATAGCTTGCAGGTTAACATCACTGTAACCCGCCAGCTGACAATGTGGCTGCAGTACTATCATGTAGCTTGATTAGTTGGCTTTGCTTGTGAAAACTCTGGGAACAAGAAAATAGTAAAGAAACAATGGAATAAAAACTACACAAACCTGCACTTCTAACTTGAAATTTGCACTCTTCCACAACATGGGCCTTGAGATTGTTGAAAACGCAAGTTTAGTTTTGGCGATTTTCTTTTATATGAAAGCTTTATGCCCAAAGGTCATATCACACCAATAAAAGATTCTGAATGTTTTTAGTTTTTTTTAAATTAATAAATGAAAAATCTTGAGAGGGGGGGGGACCCCCAAGATTTTTGACTATATTTTACATTATAGCATCCAAAGGGTTAATAAGGTGTTAAGGTTATCTGAATTAAATACCTCATCAGAATGATCAGACTCTGATCTCTCTCCTGAGGTATAATTCAGATATCCTTAACCATGGAGGTAGTCTCTCTTCTACCTCCATGCCTTAACACCTTATTAACCCTTTGGATGCTATAATGTAAATTATAGTTGAAATTTCCGGGGGTACCCCCCCCCCCCCAAGATTATTCACTAATTTAAAAAAAATAAATAAAGACAGTAAAAATCTGTTATTGGTGTGATATGACCTTTGGACATAAAGCTTTCAATTAAAAAAAAATTGCCAAAACTTAACTTGGGCTTTAAGGTAGGTGGTTTTGGTTAACACCATAATTGTACATTGGGTCAATAGGCTCCACTTTGGCATCATTTTCCTACAATGCATCATGAGAAATTAACCAGTGTCGCTTCATGGCGCTGTGTACAGTAAGTCCGCTGTGTTGATACTTAAATACTGACAAAACTGATAACTACGCTGTACATATCGTAAACAATCAATGCTGAAGTTTGTTTCTCTTTTTTTGTGTTTGTTGTTTTGGAAAATCCCCAGTAAACAGCTTGTCAGGTCCACTCTGCAGAGATAAAGATGCGAAATCGTATTTTGCATTCATATAAATGTATTCTTTAATATCACCTAATATACTGCACCAGTTAATGAATAAATCTTTAAATGAATAAGTAGATAAATATAAATGATTAAATAAATCAATAGATAAGTAATTACATAGATTTATTGATGAACATTAATAAAAAGTGAGTCAGTTAATTTATAAATGCATAAATTACTGCAATGCTGATCTCCCCCCAAAAAATATCAAGTTGCTGGTCGATAGCCCTCTATCTAGTCAAAACATTGACATAGCATTACAGGCATTATCACTCAAACTTCATTCATTTTAGGAATAATGATGTTATTAACTGTCATGAGTTGTATTTGATTTGGTTTTCCTGTCCGTTGATATTTGTAGGATGCCTGTGGAATCATTGACCAAACTCACATTCACCAAGTCCAGCGATGTGTGGAGTTTTGGCGTCACAATGTGGGAGATGTTTTCATATGGAAGGCAACCGTGGGCAACGCTGTCAGGAGAAGAGGTAAAAATCGGTCAAGTGATGACCTATGGACCTAAGTCTGTGCACCAAAAATTTCACACAGAAAAATTACATGCAGTTGAATGAAAAGTTACTAAATGATGTTTCTCATAAGATGATTCGATGATGAGGAATAACACTGCATGAAAATTCTGTTGTGAAAATATTGTATTCAAAGTTGACTCATTTTAAAAGAATTAGCATGCCATGTGACCGACAAATTTGTTGGGTAGCTTTCCGTGGGATTAATTTCTCTTGGGGCACAAAAAAATGAAGTACTGGTATGTTCATGCTTGATTCTCCTAAAGTAAACAAATTTAAGACAACTCCTTCCAGCCAGGAGATACACTCCACCTTGTGTATAAACTGGTATATCTTTCAACGAGTTTGGTTCTAGAGGCTTGTTTTTATTTCTCCCAGTTTTGTCACTGTCCTTTAAGTGTTTACTACACGTGAGTGATCAGTGATAAAATAAAATACAGAAGTAGGCAAATTCTGTTAATTGTTGTCAGTTACAAAACAGGCCTCATTCTGTAAAGTTTTATGTGAAAACAGGATTTACATTTCCATAATTGTAAACACAAAAAAGAGTCCTTGTCAAATAAACAACACCTCTACGCTAACTTCACTGATCCCCCTTCAGTATGATCCCCAGATCCTATCATATATCACTCAACTCTTATTGCTTCACTGTGCCCGACACTGTAACATTTTGGCATACTGTCATTAGGTTTGAAGTTAATGTGGCCTCAACTGAAATGGAGAACAGAGCCCTCTTGTGTTGACATGTGAAACAGTCATGTTCCCTACATTCGTTTACCTAATTTATCACGCTGTTACATTGCAGCATATGTACAGCAGACATAGTTTACACCCTGCCAAGAGACTAGAATATTTGTATGTCGTCCTGGGATGTTTACTGTATGCTTTGGTCGTGGAGAAGTGTAGCATTATTGACCCATTTTCCCCCATACTTTAAAGGGAAATAGCCTGATTGGAATGTCCAGTCTTTATTTGGGGATAAAACAGTGCTAGAATGAAGGACACTGTTCAAGGTTTCTGCTGTGAAAATAATCAATGTCTAATGTGTAATCTTTTTAAAAAGTTACCATCAATATTTGCCAGCCTTTTGGGGATTGAAGAATTCACAATTTCCAGTTAGGTCTTGTTGTTGGAAGAACGTGTGTCTGATCAGCTATGGGGAAAGCTTCAGCATGGGATACAGACTGCCAAAAATTAATTTACTTAAAAAAATTGATGAAGAAAACACATTTAAACTCCTTCGTGGAAATAGAGACATGTAACAATATAACATGAGGTAGAGGTAACGAGAGGTAGTAGGTGTGGTAGATTAGAGCAGGGTTGTGAGTAATTTCCCAAGTTGCACCTTTTTTTCCCCTGAATCCTCATCTGAGTGGAATTGGATTGATATTTTCTATTCAATTGTAATGGATCACATATTTTAAGGATGTGAGATTTTACAAACTCTACATTTCACTGAAAATGGCATTTCTCCTCAACAACAATCATGCTTGAGTGTTTCTTTCACTGCATCTCATATACTGTAATTGGAAAAGTATCATTCCAAACACACTGAGCCTCCTCCAAATGGATAGGAATGTTGTAGCCTCTGGATATTGTGTGCCTTCACTTCAATCTCTTTTTTATGCCCCCGCCGACAAAGTCTTGAGGGGGCATTAGGCGTTGCACCTGTCCGTCCGTCCGTCCCCCTAATTGGTTTCCGCACGATAACTTAAAAAATATTTGACGGATTTTAAGAATTTTTGGTGTTTAGGTAGATCATACTAAAATACAGGCCAAGTTGGTATCTGGAGTCTGCAGGTCAAAGGTCAAAGGTCACAGCTCATTATATATGCAAATTGGTTTCCGCACAATACCTTTAAAAATATTTGACGGATCATTGTAAAAATTTTTGGTGTGTATGTAGAACACGTTAAAATACAGGTCAAGTTCAAATTCGGAGTCTGCTGGTCAAAGGTCAAAGGTCACAGTTCATTATATATGCAAATTGGTTTCTGCACGATAACTTAAAAAATATTTGATGGATTTTAAAATATTTTGTTGTGTAGGTAGAACACACTAACATACAGGTCAAGTTTGAATTCGGAGTCCACAGGTCAAAGGTCAAAGGTCACAGCTCATGCAGATTGCTTTCCACATAATTACTCAATAAGAAAGCTTACTGATCGCGTTAAGCGGGGGCATCCGTGTCCTATGGACACACCAAATTTCTAGTTTGGAACTCATTTTTCCTCTACTATATCTCATCCAGTCTATCGAAAGCTTGCATGACGTAAGGCACTTCAAAGTGATGTGAATATTACTAGTTTGTGCGGGTGCATAAATCATGCACGTAGAAGGTTGGTGCGAGCCAAGTTTTACTTGCCAGAAATGTGATTTGTGAGGAAATTGAGAGCTTCTCGTTTCACTGCCTGAATGCTAAAGTCCTTCAGGAGTGAATTATGATCACAGCATGAAAGGAAAAGTGCAAGTACTGGAATAATCCTGATAAAGACATAAATTGTTGAATCTGATACGTGTGGACATGAACATTGCTGGCTTAGATAAATTCCTTTTTGCAATAATGTAAGTACTTGTAATAGCAAGTGTGTATGCACTTAGAATTCAGTAGTTGTTGGAAATGCTTATTCAATATAAATAGATTAATGAAAAGAATGAAGTAAATAGATAAATATATACATCCAGGTGATATCAATGAATACATGTAAGTATGAATAAATGACTAAATAAATAAATAAATAAATAAATGAATAAGTGATTAAATAAATGATGATTAGATAAATAAACAATTAAATAAATAAGTAAATAGATTGATAAATATAAATATTAAAATACATGGAAATTATTCAATAGCTGAGTGAATAAATAAAATATACTTATAGAATAGAAGTGAAGAAATGCTAACCACAATGCACTTATCAACAAACTAGAATATTCCCACATAAATATCAGAGAAGGAATGAGGGAAAAGATAGAAGCACACTGTATATTATTTCACACTGCTTATAATGCTGTTGTAGGATAGAGTGAAAATGGTTTATCACACCATGCGTGCAGTGAAAGTGTATTCTGTTGACTCAAAGGTTTTATTGGCACTGTGAGTCAAGTAGTTGAGGAAGGGGTTACATATTAATTGAGTTCAGGACAGCTGTGTTCTACGGCACCTGTGCTCTTGGCTTGATGATCTACTTGCTGTGTTTCCTACTTTGTGTAGCCTGGGAATAGACGGTGACATTTTCCAGAATTGCGGTTTTAGTGTCATATTAACCCCTTGCCTCCCAAGAGTGGTTAATGTCTTAAAAACACTGGTTGACATTGTGGAAACCCCTTTAAAGGTAAATGACATGGTTGGAGGTTTTCCTCAACTTGGGCTGAAACTATTCTAGAGTGTGCAAGGATTCTCCTGTGAAAATCTTGTAGTCAAACATTGACTAATTCTAAAATAACTAATGTCAATATCCCTCATGGCTGGCAAACCTGCTCTGTGGCTCTCTATGGGTCCTATTTTTCTCGTGCCCTGATAATATTAAAATACTAGCACGTTCATGCTTGATTCTCCTTAAGTAAACAAATTACAGACAAATCCTTCCAGTTGGGAGATCCACTGCAGATGCTGTATAGTTGGTATATATTTTAAATCATTTGGTTCTTGAGGCATTTTCAAGTGTTCCCAATCATGTCACTGACCTTTAAAACAAATTGTCCAAATTTGATAGCTGATCTACATGATAGTTTTTGAGTGGACAAATAATCACCCTTGAACACAAAACTGTAGACAATTATTCTGTCAATAGTAAAATATGTACAGTTAAATATCAGCAAATGAATTACTGTCCTAGGGACAGAAATTCTATAACACAACAGTCTATGGGGGAACCTGGAATGTTTGTTCATTGGTGTTATCATTTTAAAGGCAAATTGTTTTGAATTACAATGCAGTTTTCAGGGCTTTATATGAAAGCTGCATATGCAGAGGTGCTGTGGCGAGATTGGCAAGGTGTGTGGCTGATAATCTAGAGGTCTCAAGTTCGAGTGCAACACCCGCCCGGCATTAATGTCCTTCAGCAAGACATTTTTATCTGCTTTGCTGCTCTCCACCTAGGAGTATGAATGGGTACCTGGTAGGGTGGGAATGACTTGGTTTGTCTAACTTGATGTGCCTCCTTGGCAGCTCAGCTAGGAATACTTCCCAGGGAGTGGAAATGATGCACTTCTTTCTGTAGGTTAAAACTGTATCCCAGTGACCAGGGTAATAATATCCAAGCGCGTAGAGACTGATCTCATTGGTATTATGCGCTATATGAGAATGGACTATTACTATTATTATTAATATGATTGAAAGCCATTTGAATTTACCCCAAAATGCTGATGGAGGGGGAAACCATCTACCACCCCCTCCCTCACCAAGGAGTCCTGACACAGTGGTCCCCCCCCCCTCCACCACCACCACTTTTTTGATAAGATCTAATGCCCTTGTCTCTCCTTCCATATTTCTTGATCAATGAAACACTGTCACCTGTGGCACATAAATGTATGTGACAAATTTAACAAATTACATAAGAACATTAATCCCTCCTATTCCTATAATAAATGTTGAATCATGACAACGTAAGACTGACTTCTCTTCATTTCCGGTCAGTCTAATTCTGGTGGATTAAGGCAAGCCATATGACTGATCAGAATCAATCCCCTCACCAATTAGTCTCACACTTGTTTTCTTCACCTGCCATGATAGTCTGTCAGTAGATGTGCAGAGCTTGTAGACAATTAAGTTTTGTCTTTCCATTAACACACTGCCTTTGTTTCTTCTTTGATTTCTTTTGTTTTGGCAAAGTAAGGCAAAGGAGGGGAAGGGAATGCTAGTAAATATAATAAGAAACCAAAATCAACCTCTCCTTCCTTCTTGGTCTTTTTCACTTTCCTTTTTTCTTCCTTTGCTTCTTCTCTTCCTGTTTTTGTTGTTTTTGTTGTTGTTGCTGTTCTGCTTTCTTCTTCTTTTTCTTCTTCTTCATTATCTTCTTCTTATTCTTCTTTTTCTTCTTCTGTTTCTTCTTCTTCTTCTTCTTCTTCTTCTTCTTCTTCTTCTTTTCTTCTTCTTCTTCTTCTTCTTCTTCTTCTACTACTACTTCTTCTTGTACTGCTCCTCTTCATTCTCCTCCTCCTTGTCCTCATCCTCTCCTCTTCCTCTCCTCTTCCTCTTTCTCCTCCTCCTCCTTATCCTCCTCTTTCTTCTCCTCCTTTCTATCCTCTTCCTTTTCCTCCTCCTTCTTCATCATAATAGTAAACTGCAATCCACCCAGGACATGTGTTATACAGTGCATTCTCGTTTGAAGAACACTGATATAACAAAATTTCATTATAAAGAAGTAAAATCTCTGGTCCCATATCTTAAATTTCCTTTGTATTGTATTGTTTTTGGAATCCTGATATAAAGAAATTTCGTTATAAAGAACAAATTTTATGGGTCCCCAAGGACTTCTTTGTAAAGAGAGTGCACTGTAGCATCTTAGAATTACTGGAGGTTTATCCAAGTTGTGTTCAGTTGTCTACATGTATTGTACCATTATCGTTGCCTCCTGAACCCTTTGGGTTCGCCATTATATGACATCATTGTTCAATGAGAGAAGACCTGATCTTCCCTTGGTTAACCGTGAATAGACTATAAACAGTCTTTAAAGGCAGTGGATCTCATTTGCAAACCTCCCCACAGACCAGGAAAAGATAACCCATGCCTTTAGGCTATTGATAAAGGGCATATCTCTGAAATCTATGGGTCAGAAATTACCTTGAATTTGAAAATGTGAAAGAAAAACAATAGCTGTTTAGTGTACGTTCTATGGTAGGAATTTTTCTCTCGCGAGAAAAAAAAATCAAATCAGATGTAACGTTCACTACAATTTCAATAAAACTGAGTTTCTAGCTTCTGTATTTTGCTAAAGGTTCCCAGATGGCATTTTCTTCTAAATGCTGTTGTATTTACAAAATATTAATTTTTAAGCATTCTAAAGAGATGCCCTGCCTTTAAGGTAGAGCAAGCCCCACATTTATGGCACTAATGCCAATTTCAGTCCTTACTAAATTTCCTGGTTTTGATTTGTTTATGGAAACTTTAGTGATATCAGAGATATGACAATAGATTGTATATAGTCAGCATTAGAAAACTTTCTAGGCATAGCATATATGTGGTGCCTCTCTCTTACTGATGGCCTGTTACACATGTTTGACATTGAGAATGATTGAAATTGACTCGAAAGATTGACAACAATCTGTATATACACATGTGAATATCATCCACCCCATTTGATCACCTGCCTTTAATATCCCAGTTAGGAAACAACAAAAGATAAATGAGGGGGCTGGAGGAAGCTCCTCATGGTGATTCAATCCAACAGTTATTATGGTTGGAACAACAAGTGATGTTGCTAATCATTTTATTTCGTAAGAAAAGGTGGATTGTAGATGTGCCCTATTTTGGCAAAAGGAAGCAAGTAACAAAAGTGTCCTGTCTGGTCAATGAGCGATATGTGTCTGTCATTCACATTGGTTTCAATGCATTTTTACAGCATTTTGATGTGAATATCCTTCAACAGAATGATTATTTTTCTCCAAATTTTGTATGAAGATACAAAGATACAGCAAGCTTTGGATGTTTTAAAAACACCTATAATTCAAATTTGAGTGACTTGTGACTTGCTTCCTTTTACTAAAGCATGGCATCAATATTAAAACAGGAATGACAAAGATTTAACTGTAATTGACATGACACAGACTTATTGCCATCTACTTGTCCCCCTATTGGTGAATTGATCAAAAACCTGTTTTGGGAACGGGGAAAACAGTTGGAGTATTTTGACTAGAGTATTAATTCTTTGATTGTCAAATGCATGTTGACATGTGTGCTTTATGTTGCCATTATATTGTTATCATGCAACCATTGACGTGCCGTTGTACTGTTGTCATGCCTTTGATGCAGTGCCAATCGGTGTTTTCACACTTACAGCAAACTTTGCGAAGTTTCACTTCACAAACTTTGTTCGCAAAGTTTAGTAATGTGAATACAAAATTCTCATGAAACTTCCTGCGAAACTTCTCAAGAAACTGGAATCGACTACAGTACTTGTCTATCTATCTATCTATCTATCTATCTATCTATCTATCTATCTATCTATCTATCTATCTATATATCTATTATCCATCTATCTCTATTTATATATTTATCTATCTATCCGTCCATCTATCTATTTATCTATCTATCTATCTATCTATTCATGATCCATCTATCTCTATTTATCTATCTATAAATTTACCAATCTGTCAGACAGCTAGATCATTGTTATCAAATACACTAATAACCACCTGCGAGTAACTACAAATGGATAAACATTTATCAGCAACCATTATATTGTAGACACCTCATACATCAGTCTGCACACCTGTCAATGCCGCCTCCCAACATAAATGTTCCATTTCCTCTAGGTTAGTGAGGGGGCAATTGAAAGGGGGGGGGGGGAAAGATTGATTTCCATGGCATTCTGTCGGCGAGACTCATTTTGACTAGTGGCCTTCCGAATCAAGTGTCAGATCGCGTCTATGTGTGGTGACCGGAAGTAGCGTCAATCCCTGTAGGCAATCCGGGGCTGAGAATTTGATTGTTAAACGGCGGAAGGGGGTTGATGGTGTTGACGTTGTCTGCACTAGATTAGTGAGGAGATTTTGTGGGACGGCTGTCAGCCCTTGTGACATTGGAAATTGAACAATGTAAGTGGCAAAATGTCTCATGTTTTTGTTTGTTACAGCAGAAATCTGAAAGTAAATCACATCTGTTGTTCAAAACATGTAAAATTCAGATGGATTGTGCATGGAGTTGTAATTTGTTGATGAGATTAGTTTCAGTAACAGTTTCACTTAGACTTTTGTGCAGTGTGCTAGACAAAAATTGGTTTGTTTGCTTTGATTTGAATTTTGAAATCTTGATCTAATTTCGGGGGTATGTGGAAATATGTTTCAACCTTTGTATTTCTTCCCATAACTATTTTAATTTGTGCACTGTAGTATACATTGTGTATGTGGGTGTGTGCGTTGGGGGGGGGGGTGGGGGTGACTTATATATACATATTTTGTTTTTGACTACCTGTATTCAGAAGTTAATATATTATGCTGCATTGTAAAAAATGTCCAGGCTAATGTTTTTATGATTTTGAAAACTGCAAAGGTTAGGGAAGGAATCATTTTCTTTGTGGGTGGTTATATGTTCATACATTAATTGTTTAACTAGCACCAAACCTTCCAAAAGTATTATGCCAATATTTCTGGAGCTGCACTTGCTTCCACTTAAAAAAGAGGATTGTCTTCAAAATTCTTCGTTTTATGACTGTACTGTTGAAGTCATGGAATATCCCGGTAACTGAACTGTTTAAATTTTATCAACTTTACCGCCCTCTTTGTTTGAACAACAGATTTGTTTATACTCGATGGTGCAAGATATTTTTATGTGCTTTACCATATGTGGGACAAATTATACTTGAAAAAATAAAAAATAACTACATCTCATACGTTTCCATGACTCAATATAATTCTTTTTATGTAAATTTACCTCTGACACAGCTCAATTATTTCAAAGGAGTTGTAACCGAGACTGAAGTCGCTTCTGTGGTAGATGTATGAATATTTGGAAATATAGAAAGCAACAAGCTAATTCATATTACAGTACTTTATATATTGAAGAAGGAAAAGATAAATTATGGGTAGTCATTTTTTTTTTTTTTTACTTGTAATCTGGGGCCTGTTGCCTAAAATGTTATTCAAAGAAAAACAATCTGACTCGCTGTTTATTTAACTAGAGTTTTGTCTGATAATACTAAAATCAGTGGTATAATTATGCTAACCAGAGTTTAATAGTTTACCAGAGAAATTACTGTAGTTCAAATTTCATGCAACAAGACCCTGGTTAAGTGAGCAAAAAAACCCCTCCCTGACTTATCAGCTGTAGGACTACCCCTACAATTGCGGGGCCTAGGGTGTGTGCAGACTTCACATGTCTAATTTGCTGTCCCTGTTTTCGTGGCTTTGAGCTTTGGATCTCTGTGTAGATAGGGATAAGAAATATTTTTAACCTCATGTTGCCGTGAGTCAACTTGATCATGAACGTGAGGATATTTTTAAAACTTTTAAGCTCACTGGGAACTCTCCCTCCCAAGCTCATGATCTGTCACAAGGTTGCCGTGACGAAACACGAAAAAAGCCACGAGGGCGGTGAGATGAAAACTTGTGCTGTAGTGTAAGTGATTTGGGAAATGCAAGGAGGGGGCAGGGGAACTAAGCTGTAAGTGACATCACAATGAACCCTATATAACCCATTGCCTCCACAAGTCTGTATTTCCCATAAAGTTAACCCAGGACCTGTATGGTTCCCATAGCCAATAGGTTAAAGGTAAATGACATGATTGGGGGTAGTCCTCAACTTGGGCTGATACTACTCTAGAATCAAGTAAACTATGCAAGGCTTCTCCTGTGAAACTCTTGTAGTCAAACGTTCACTCATTCTAAAACAAACAATGTCAATATCACTAGTAGCATGGAAACCTGCTGTGTGGCTCTCTATGGGGCTTATTTTTATCCTACCCAGCAAAGAATAAGATACTCCTATGTTTATGCTTGATTCTCCTTAAGTAAACAAATTACAGACAAATCCTTCCAGGTGGGAGATCCACATCTGCTCGTGAACAAATGGTATATATTTCAACTCATTTGGTTCTTGAGGCATTTTCAAGTCTTCCCAATGATGTCACTAACCTTTAATAACTGTTTGTACTTTTAAAGCCCATGACTGCACAGCTTATGTAGGATTTTGACTGCAATTATGCCCAGATAACACGTGCATGTTGTCCAATTTCACGTGTAATATATCCCTACGCATCGGCCGCTTTGTGGAGCTTGCTTTGTGTTGTTCGTATTCTCCATACATTGAGTTTTCTTTATAATGTTTATTTTCTTTACTATTACTGTCATCAATTATTCAGCTACACAACTACAACATACGGGTATGGAAAAAAACAAGGTAGTTCCAAGCTTTATTTGGAGAAAGAAAGGGTCATTATTAGGTTGATTTGTCAGGTAAATACTAATGTATAAATCATCTTAAACCTTGCACTAAACATAATGTGTATGAAATGAACAATAACTTTGCTACAAGGATGGGTGGGTGGTGAGGGGGTGTTGGAACCTATAACCTGATGTACTTGGGGTTATTAGTGTCACGATGTATCAGAATGTCATTCTTAGTTCATTTCTTCTCCGTCAGCAGATCCATGTAGCTGTAGCATGTTTCCATTCACCGCAGTGTAACCTCTTTCTGGGTTCCTTTCTAAGGCATGTGATGTTATTAACCTCTTCCTCTAAAACAATCCAAATAAAACCCACTCCAGCAGTTGACTTTTAGGGGCACGACTCCGGGAAAGGAAGTGGAATTTAATATCAGAATGTCACTGGAACAATACGTGACCTTGCCCCAATATCTTCCAGATTGTTTGACTTCAGAACTATTTGGAAGGGATGTTTGTGTGCTTGTTTGTTGTGAGGTTGAGAGAGTTGTCAAAAGTTAAAAAAGGATGTGGGGGATTTACGGGCTGTCTAATCCGTGATCATGCCCCGGCTTAGGTAGAGATATGTAGGAATATCTCCATGGCTTTGGCTCGAAAAGTCGTTAGTGGCGACGATCGATTCGAGAAATGTGTAGGGGTATGTGGCTTGAGTTGATGACGCCCTAAGTATCAGACGTGCTTTGCTTGCGGTTAAAAACGATAAAATGAAAACTCTGAATTGAAAAAAAAAACAAGGTGTGTGCCTGTCACAAATGTCAGCTTTATTTCTGGTCATGTTCATATACGGGAGAACATCAGTAAAGTATGGTTGTGTTGCTACTTGGTAGCCTAGCAGCAGTGTGCCCACTGTCGGCTTGATTTTGGAGGACTTTTTACGAGGTTTATCTATCACAGTGAGATTCAGTAGGAAGGATGACTGGCCATGTTGGATTGATGGATGAATGTGCTGAATGTTCCGTCATCAAGCGACTTTGTCGTCATTGTTTGTGATTTGACATTGACATTGACCTTGGGATTTGAAGGACCAGTCTTGCTTTCAGGAACCTGACACTGACCTTGGAGCTGTTCCTATGAACCCACATGTTAGTATTTGTGTCCTGTCACCACGATACACTGATAAAGTTGCATATCTTATGAAACACAAACACAAAGAAAAATACTTTTGGTGAAAAATATAGATGTTCAAACTTTTGTAACACATGAAGGTCATAAAACTTTTGATTTTTGAGGACACTTAACTTTCATTCTTATAGTTAACCCGTTGGAGACTAAGTACGAGTTAACTCGTGTTGGTGTCTATGGAAAATGCGTGTTATAGCAAAATCAAATCGTCTCCAACGGGTTAACAAATTTTGGCACTTTCCTTTCCTTTAGCTTGTGCGACTTTATCAGGGTATCGTGGTGACATGTCACATTTGAACCAAGAGATGTTTCTTACTGAATATATCACAATTACAATTATGTGTTGTATTCAGAGCAGGTAATGGTTGCTGTCAGAATTAGTAAACCAATATCAGAGTTTATTTTACTCTTGGAGAAAAGGCATTTGAAGTCGCTGCACCTAACCTAAGTTGTGGAATGCTGTTCCTCTTAGTTTGTGTTAACTATAATCAGTTGAAAGATTTAAGAAACGTATCAAACTTAATCACGACTGTGCTAGCAGAGTTATAAATATAAATGTATCGGATCTAGCAAACCTCTTTTGATGAAACAGTATTGTTCCCAGAAATTTAGGTTTTCAAAGTCCACTGGTGACTCAGTCATTTCAGCTCCCTCAATCTGCAATATTTACTGAGCATGAAGATAATTATGTAACTTTCAACATGGTGGCTCTGTATTCAAAAAATTTGTTAATACTACACAGTCAATTACATTTAGAAAGAAAGAAACTTGTTTAAATGTAAATGACATGAATGGGGGTACCAGTAGTCCTCAACAAGGGGTAAAATTTTTTTTTAATACTACACATTCAATTACATTTAGAAAGAAAGAAACTTGTTTAAAGGTAAATGACATGATTGGGGGTACCAGTAGTCCTCAACATGGGGTAAAAACCATTCTAGAATCAGTAAACTATGCAGGGATTTTACTGTGAAAATTTTGTAGTCAGAAGTTGACTCATTTTGAAATAATGTCCATCAGTATGCCTTGTAACAGACAAATTTTTTAGTGTAGCGTTCTATGGGGATTAAATCCATCCCCCGATAAAAATTAAACTGCTTGCCTATTCATGCTTGATACTCCTTAAGTAAGCAAACTCAAAACAAATCCTTCCAGCCAGGAGATCCACTCCAGCTGGTGTATATTTGGTATATCTTTCAACCAGTTCGGTTCTAAAGGCAGTTTTTATTTCTCTCAATCATGTCATTGAGATTTAATACTTGTGGATAATTTTGAGTGATTTGTTGATTTAAAAATAGTGGCATGTTATTGTTTCCTTTTTGTTTTGAAGGCTGAATTACCCTTTGCCCCACTGTATTGAGGAAATAGCATACTTGTTGATCAGCTATCCACTCATCCTTCCATCATAACCTAGTAATTGATAACTCCCTTTTTGCCAAACTTTCATTTTCAGTAACTAATAATAATAGCTTTTTATAGCGTGCTTAAGGACACATACTGGATAAACTGCAAACAAGGTTTGTCATTGGTTGAACTTTTACACACAACCGCGCTCAGTCGTCGGTTTTGACGTCAAGAACAATTAAATCGTTAAAGGGTGACAGGGACTTCATAAACTTGCAGGACAAGGGGTGTGGTGTTTGTTGATTTATCATCCCAGTCAGTGTGTGGATGGAAACTTGTCGTATAGTAATTAATAATGCTGCGACTGTTTATTTGTTTGATTACCTGATGGGAATATATTGTTGATGTGGCCATTTCTACCCTCAAAAATTGTAAGTAAGAAATCAGTGAACACTAGCACTTCACTCGTAAGAAGTTATAAATTCCTGATTATGTATGGTTTCTGTGTGGAGAACATTGCATATTGAGCTAACAACTTTTTATTACGTGACCATAATACATATAGCTATTGAGTGAAACTAATCGGTCATTTTCTTGTATTCAAATGTTAATTATGACTAAATGTGAGATGTCATTGTGGCACAAAGTGGAAAACAGCTGATCTCTTTTGAGGATTTTGTACATGTGAATCATTTATGGCACTATGTTGTACCCTTGGGTAAAATCCCTCCCACACAGTCCCTTTACAACAAACTTCAGACTTTACATGTGACGTTCTGGGCATGGTATATATGTCCATGCTTCATTCTTAATGTAGGTTCCATGCTAAGACAGTTACACCTTAGCATGAGATAAAATGAGTGAATAAAGAGATTAATGATGTTGTTGATGATGATGATGATCATCATAATCAGTCACAAGTACTTACTGTATAAAGTTTGTCTGATAATGTAAACTATCTCTTACTGTAGCAATGAGTTATCCTGAATTGTGCTGTGGTCCTAGTCTTCATACTTGATAACGATGATACTTGCATGTAAGGGATGCGCCGCTCGTAAACCATGTACGTTCAATACCATTCGCTTGCCCCATTGCAAGGCCGCGCGTAACAACAATCGTGGAGCTGCGAACAGAATTGCCATTAATTGAAGGTAGGGCCATGGGCAGTTCGCCTTTCTTCAGTTGAATGCGTGCTGCATAGGGAAATTTGTACGGGCATTCCCAAATATTACCCGAGCCAGGCCAGCTTGAAAACATCATGATTTGTGACTTTTCGGTCCCTTTAATACAAGTTTTGAAACATGTGACATTGCTTGTAGACTGAAAGTACATGGAAAATGATATTTCGGAGAAAAAAATGAAAGTAACCTTCATAAATTATTTATAAGGAAATTGAGGAAGTTATTGTCTATACATTGTCCCCTTGTATGAAGAACCTTTTGAAAATTTATTTTGAAGTGACCTGTAGAGTCAGGAATTCCCAGAACTAAGTTTGCCATCCATTGCACAATTTCTTCCTGTCCTACATAAATTTCCTGCGAACAAAATCTAGTGAAGATAAAATGAAAACTGTTCTTTGTGGATACCATAGACTGATACCTACTACACAGACCTATAAGAGGGATGTTTAATTTTACCACTTTCTTCTTCGTCTTTTTCTTCTTCTATTTCTTCTTCTTCTCCTCCTCCTCCTGCTCCTCCTCCTCCTCATCCTCCTCCTCCTCCTCCTCCTCCTTCTTCTTCTTCTTCTTCTTCTTCTCCTTCTTCTCCTTCTTCTCCTTCTTCTTCTCCTGCTTCTACTTCTTTTCCCACTCGTCCTCCTTC
>JZLH01S0401028.1:0-10544 GCA_001188425.1 Eucidaris tribuloides | reverse complement strand
GTCATAGATGTGTACTTTATTTCTTGTATTTTTCTGCATAACTTTCTTAAAATTAAAGTTGTGTCATTAACAATTTGAAGTAAAAGTTTTTTTTTCTCAAAATCGTATCCTCTTCTCAGATTTTGAAAACCATTGACAAACCGCGATTGGAAAGATTAGAGAGACCAGAAGCCTGCCCCCCTAAGGTGTATGACGTCATGATACGGTGCTGGACCCATGAACCGGAGAGCAGGATATCATTTGGGGAACTATGTGATGAACTGCCAAAAGTAATTAAAGAAACATAACTTGAATTCATTCATATTTATTCTACTGGGGGCTTATGAAATGTTAATGACCTAAGAAGGATGGACTGATTCTAAAGTACAAACTGTGGCATTGCTGTTATCAGGCATAGCCTAGTTGGTACTTATGTCGCTGCCTGGATAGCAGTAGGTTTCAGGGTCAAATCCTGGAGGGTTATCTTTTTTTCCTGACTCATTTAAAAAAAAATATATACATGTATATTTTAAAATATAATCTCATTATTGTATGATAGTACATATAGATGAACAGGAAGTCTGCTCTAAAAACATAATTTTACATTTGGAGGGAAGGGAATTGAGCATAAAAACAATAGCCTGAGTCTGTGACAGGTCAATCAAGAAAACTAAAAATATATATTCAGGATATACATGTAAATATAAATATGAAGAATACAAAACAATGGGAATGGTAATAGGAATATAAATAGTGAACCAAGGACAATGATTTTGGAAATCTTGGGGAGGTCATTTTATTCCCTAGATTCTGTTTCACCAAATGTTGGACTCTGGCCATTGTTTTATATTCAATTATTGTAATAATTAGCTTATCCTGTGAGCATAGCCCAGACAGCACAATGATCTGGCAAATTCTTGGTTGAGAAACTATTGGCTAAATATAATAAGACAATATCCTTTAATGAAACAATATCTTTATTTCATCACTGAATTTTGTTTTCTTTACAAGTTTGATCCATTAAATTTTGAGATATTCTTTATACTCATCGAGACATTGTTTGTTAACAACTGATTAATTTCCATCCCTGATAGGCCAGACCGATGCAAGTCAAAGCCATTGTCAACTATGTGGCAAGACACCCAGATGAACTGAGCTTCAAAGCAGATGATCTTATCACAGTCCTAGACATCAAGTAAGTCACCCCCTTCATCCCTGTAAAAACCAAATGGATCATTCCACTTGTACTTCACTTCCCATATATTGGAAGGTATCATGTTAAAATAGGGGAGCATTCATTATCTCATGAAACGTGTACATGTGGTAGGGTATCACAGATGTGCTCCACCCCTGTTAGCAAAGTGGGTTCTTCTACATGTCTATAAATCTTAATACTTTAGGAAATCAAAATGGTAGATGCCATTTATTAGTGGGGGTGGGGATGGGTGCTCATTAGTAAAGAATACATCACTATTTACGTGTAGTTAGGAAAAAGGTTTCACCAGCATTCATTTTAGTCCTGATTAATAATGGAAACGAGCATGTTTAAAGTACTCCACATACATGTACTGTACATACATTATTATAATTATACAGTGTAAATTTAAAAAAAACAAACAAACAAACAAACACGCATTGAATGTCCCAGTCATGAGCACACACTTTGAAGGTCATTGACATTTTGCGTCATGCAGATTACATCGATTGTGCACTTGCAAATAGCTCGCAGAGGATGCACACAAAGCAATGTGTTCAAAATCAGTCAACAAAAATATTTTTTATCTTCTTCAAAAGGCCATCAAGTTTGTGACAGTGAATAAAACAGATAATGACTACAGTGATGTCAGTCATTGCAGGAAATTACAGGGTAATTTGATGTTTCAACTTTCACGCAGCCATTATTTATAATTAGATCTGTTATTCCTGCGTCATTTTGACAGCTCCATATATTACCTTGTTATAAATCACAGTTAAACTAAATTTCAAAGGTAGATTCTATAATTGTTCACTTCCCTCTTATAACTTGAATTGTCCGAAGCTTTTCACCTTCAAGTATATGAAACCCTCACTGAGAATATCTCCACTCTCAAGCCTGATTTCCCCACACACGTCAAGTGTTCTAAATTTAAATTGAAACAAGAACAAAGGTTGTTGTGTGCAAGAACACATCATGATACATAGTACAAAATGGTATCAGTATTTTATCACGCATGTGTGTGAAGATAAAACATTAATTTAGGAAGTGTTTAGTATCTCCGAAAGCTGGTAAATTTGGAAATTAGCTGACTGTCAGTTGGATCAGAAATGCTTCATCGTAGATTCAAAAGGTAAAAACAGTAATTTGTAGTGGAAATCACCTGGATCTACTTGTCATTCCGTGATGACACAGAAGCCAATAGGCCTTGATTAGTAAACTATCGGGAGGAAATGTTAATTTTCAGATTGTTGTGTTGAAATATATATTGATCAATATCTCACATTATTATCTAAATGGTTGGTTTCAAGCGCCGTGATATCATTGCGTTTCCCGTGCGCAAAGGAATGCGCGTATACACGCTACCATGAGACGCATGTGATATCGAAAATATCATACGCGTACGCTGAAGAAAATATCACATACATCCGGGTACTTTTGTATTTGCCCGTGGCTGTGACTAACGAGTTGATCCAGTTTTAAACACAATTAACATCAATTAGAAGCCATGTTTTTTAATTCGTCAAATGTGCTTGCTTTGCTTAATTTGCTAAAATAAGAGAAGATATGAATTCTGTTGGATAAGAAGAATAAAAATCTCATAAAAACAAAATCAGTGGGCGATATTGACAGACCTGGTGATGTATATGCTAAATTCTTGTGTTAAAATTCAATTTTGATTAATTTGTAGTGGATTTAGATAATAATGATAATATTGGATGGCTTATTTTTGGTGGACAGAATGAAAATATTGTACTCCTTATGAAAATATGGGACTCGTCTGTGACTCGTTTGATATTTGTCAGAAGTTGTACAATATTTTCATTGTGTCCACCTCAAAGCCATCCAATATTAGGCTAATGAAACTCGGGTATGAGTTTCCCATCACCCTCCCTCGTTATAATTTTTGGGCTGCGGTAGCAGCCAAAAATCGGAAAATAATTCATTATTTTGATTTTTTTTTTACAAGCATCACATTTATAGTTGATTTTGGAAGTTTTGGTAGGAAACGAGTCTCAGAAATGAGTCAAAAAACAAACCCAATGTTGTTTGTATTTTGTTGATCCCCTGTTGGTTCATTTCATATCGTTGTACACAGTTATATGGTGCTGCAGACTATATTTCGTCGGGTGCCAAGCAGAACTGTAGTCTGCGCATGTGTGCTGGAACATGCGTTTTCGTGTTTTTGTTCCTGGCAGACCATGTCTCGAGAAAAATGCACTGAAAGGGTTCCACTGTACATGTATTGGGTTAGCAAACTGGAAATGTGCAAATGGGATGAACAAAAGTGCATTTAATCTTCATAAAAGGTTGAAATAATGAAATCCTGCATAATAATGAATAATGAAAAAGTTCCCTCATTATAGGCTGGAAAAAATGTGACGGGAAACTCATACTTCAGTTTCATTAGCCTTATATAAATATTGGCAAAAAGTCATTTTGAGGTGCCAAAATTGCAGGACTCATTTGCTACTACTATGCCATCCCAACTGGATAACTTTCATTGATATCCAGCTTGATATTTGACAAGAAACTTTAGTAATACATTGTTCACATCCTTCACCCAATCAGTCTCAAATCCCTTCACAAATTTATTTATTTGGGGTAATACAAAATTAAAACTTAAAAAAAAATATTTAAAAATCTGTTAGTCTTGGACAGATTTTCACAAAACCGTCACTAATAGGTTTTCTAATTTTTCTGTTTTTATTAAAATCAACTTGACGTCAGGGTGGACTTCCTCTTTAAGAGAGGAAATGAAATTTGTAAAATATATGGTTTCATGTGAGACCATTTTCTTAAAAATTGCACGCTTTAACCTGTTGCCACTAAAATTCTGTGATTTCCATAGAGTTATAATGTGGTACATCTGGTTCCCGTAGTCAATGTAGATTTTCTGCACTGAAAAGTCAGGGAATTTTGACCATGTGTATTGATATCTTCCGTCCCTACAGTGAGGAGACGGGTCTCTGTAGGGGGGTCAACCCCAGCGGGAGGGTGGGGTACTTCCAGCGGAATGACACGGCATCCCTCAGCAGCAACCAGGGGGGTAAACTCAGGCGGTGGAGGAGCGGAAGGTCATCCAAAACTGAAAACAGAAGAAGGTAAGAATAATGATCTCACCAGTCTAGCATGCTACTTGAGCACACTAAACAAGTAAAGCGCAGATTCTACCAACCCCCCCCCCCCCCAAAAAAAAAAAAAAACCGAATTTTGGGCTTAGAATAAGGTTAGTGACAGAAATGGAATATATGGGGTCTTCTCCAGTAATGGACCCATTTGGAAAAAAAAAGATCTAACGTTAAATTTTACAAGAAATGTTCACTCAAAACAAAAGAAGTTGTTGAAATTAGTGTAGGAGAGATGTACCAAAGAGTGTTTTATATTATAAAACTTATACTTTCCACTTTCTACCAAATGTATTTAACATGGAGACAGACACTTTTTGTCCGTCTCCATGTTACATACGTTCACTCGAAGCAGAAACTTTAGTGTAACACACATTTTCCCACAAGTAATTAGCTTAGTCTATCTCTCCTACACCAATTCAAATAATTTATTTTGGGTGGGTTAGCTGTAGTGTGAAAATCTGACACAGCACAAACAGCAGTGGTATGGGATTGTCTCTCTCCATGATACAAACATTTCGTGGAAAGTGGAAAGTATAGGCCCTATAATATAAAACACTCTTGGGCACAAATAATTATCATATCTGTTCTACACTAATTTCTATTATTTCTTTTGTTTTGAGTGAACATTTCTTTTGAAATTTAACAGAAGATCCCTTTTTCTAAATGGGTATGTTACCATAGAAGACCCCATGTATGTTACCCCTATCAGTACTATTACAACCACACTCTATAGACTTTGCACACAGTGTGGTACTGACAAGGCTTAACGCTTGTTTGTGAGCCGTGTTGCACTTAGGATTATATGGACAGTCATTATGAACCATATCTTCAAAAGTGATGTGAAAATGAATAATTGGCATGTTAATATGTAATTTGTGGTGACAGAAGTAGCCCACTGCACAATTTAAACTCACTGTGCAGGCTTGCCAAAGACATACTGTTTATTAAAACTGCTGAATAAGCTTAATATGCCACTGGTCTCTGATTGTATGTAATGCATGTACAAGCACTTTAATGTTCAGCACAAAATAATGCTAGTTAAGAAAGTCAATATTCAGCACACTCCTTTGTTTAGATACGAGCTAGTGTCAGTTTAAGAAATACGTAAGCAGTGTCCGTGATTTTATCAATGTCTTTATATTGTGCACTATCTTGCCAAATATCCTGCCACACCGTCATCAATATTACATTCAGTCCATTCCCAATGTGCTTGTACAAACCCAATTCCATCCCACAATCAGTAACACACACAATCACTTGCTTCTTTGTCATATCCCATAGACTTCACCAAATTACACGTCTCAGCTCCCCCCGTCATATCCTCCACCCAAAATACATCAAATTCTATGTATCCATGTGGTTATGAACTGATCGTACATGAGTGATGCATGTTATGAGAATTATGAATGTACACATGTATTTATGAATGAATATTGTTGGTAGAATGTTGTCACTTCTACAGCTAATCCAATGTAAATTTTGTGTGTGACTTCAAAATATTATTGATGCACAAGACACATTGCATCCATTTCAATTTGTGAAGGTCAATTCAGTGATTCAAACACTTAACCACCAAGAGCATGGTGTTTGTTATTGCTTTAGATCTGTTTTGCTAGACTCTCCACATTAGATATTTTGATCAAAGGCATTTGAGTTTGATTTTCTATGATTGATTTTTGGGTCAGTGGTCATGCATGTTTAAGTCATTGGAAAACGGTCATTGGTGATTTACGTTAAACTGTTTTGTTTCAAGTCGTCATATATGCATGACAGTTGTTCAAAGTACACACACATCTGGGCATAGTATGCATTTTTTTCTTTATTTTCCATGAAATCTGATATTGTAACTGTCATCAGAAAACAAGATCCTACCTGTACAGGGTTCTCAGCTCATCAGGGAAATCAGGGAAAATTATTTTACTTTTTTCCAGTGAGGGAAAAGTCAGGGAATTTGATTAAAATGCTTCAAATCAAGGAAAAGTCAGGGAATTTTGATTGGCCCAAAAATCGAAATTAGTCAGTCAGACTCTGTTATATTTTGTTGCATATCAAAACAACATCCATTGGATGACTGGCTATGGTGAAACTGAAAATGAGTTGAAATAATTATCATGGAATTTTGAGAATTCATCAGGGAAAATTCAGGGAAAAATCAGGGAATTTAGTTTTCTTGAAATGCTGGGAACCCTGATGAAATGCTGGGATCCCTGATAGAACAGTTGGTGATCTAATTTTTCTATGTTGACAGTTCTTTTAGAATGCCACAGATTTAAACAGAATTCAGATGTAAACAGTTATTACGAAGACTTTACACCACCAAATCAACAGACCCCCAAATGTGTGCATGTACTCTAAGATTCCGTAATTTCCATAGAGTTAATACATGACACATCTGGTGCCTGTAGCCAATGGGTGTGACATAGAAACACAATACAAACACAAGATTAGTGGACAAAGATAAATGCACATTTAGTTTAATTTTTTTTTCGTCCATAAAAATTAATCATATTTGTTATCCGTAATGGGAAAAAAAAGACTTACTGAGACTCATTTATTTGCAGTGGTTATCCCCATTTTTTGCTTATTATTCTATGAGTTGGTATTGGCTATTTTGAGTTTATTTGTCCATCACACCATTTTGCAGCATATTGTACGCATCTCAGAGACCCAAACGACAAAGGTAAGACTCACAAAAGAAGCAAATTTGAACATTTTGGGGTTCATTAATTTCACCCAGGTTCTATTCACACAGTTATACAATCACATACTTCATAACAATTTCCAAATTTCTAGTTTTTGGCATGTGTAATACACTTCTGTATCAACATGCACACATGCACACACATGGAATAACAAAATACACTTGCTATTTTTCTTTTTTTAACAAGTGCACTCTTGATTTACAGACTTCTATTTGCAAAGTTTCTCTTTTTTCCGCATGCAAACATCTGCTGATTGCTGTGGCCTTGCTGTATGCCCTTACTAGTATTTTGGGTTTATTATAATTTTCTCTTTGAATTATTAATTGATGCAAGCACTTCCTAACTCTTGCACACAATTTCCTCTTTGAGTTTGCTTGGTGTAGTGGATTTTGCTAATGGTTTAGATTACACATTGCTAAATATTGAAAGTAGTGACAGATGTAGAATAATGTCTTCTTCTGGGTATGCTATTAAGTAATTACTTTTGGCTTTCATATTTTGTTACTTCTCATTGATTTACTATGTAGCTTTGTAAGAGGTGGGGCAGAGGTTGTACAGTATTTATAAACTTATTTTCATTTAAGTTGTGGGGAGATTTTTGGCATTGGAATCTTCTTTTTTTAATTTGGAAGGTAATAGTTGCATATTTTTTGTAATTCATCCCAAGAATGGCAGCGGTTAAGTATCAATCATTCCTGAATAATAGTTGCATATTTGTTTGAATTCATCACAAAAAGGCACCGTTAAGTGCCAATCAATCCTGAATAAATTGCAGAAAGAAAACAAAAATGAAATGACTTATTGACAAGTTTAGCATTAGAAGTTGTAAAGCAATTACAGGAATATCATTCACAATGACATTTTCGTAATTGGTACATGTAGGAACAGTGCTAGGCAGAAACAGCCACAATACTTTTATTGTTATTATCTGATGACCTTTTCCAGCTTGCTGTATCTAGATTAATTGTTCGTTCCGTTCTGGGGCATGACAACGTATTAGTAAGAGTCCTTATCAAGCTAAATGTCCCTTTAATGGGTGAAGTACAGTTGATTCTATTTATAGCTTGATGCACCTACTTCTTGACACAAGCCAAATCTATATACTTGTTTTCTCCATCGGTTTTCGTGTCTGAGCACACACATTTATAAACTTCCACAAAAGATTTTTGCTAAACATACTCTGTGCGTTCTTTCAGACAATATAACCTGACAAGCACTTCCGTTCCTCACATCAAATTCATCACAAGCAGGATATGCTCGTCTATGGGTTGTCAAGGTTTTTAGGAGAATGAACTATGAAAATAAAAGGGCAAATACCCCTAGAAAGCTGTCGTAGCAATACCCTGTGAGCGTGATAGCAATATGATGCATACATACAAGTATGTGTACGTCATTAATATTTCAGGGTTATATGTCTCGGAAAAATATTATGATGAAGTTTCCCAACTAAACCACAGCCACTGGAAGTATGTATGAACACATACATGTATTAGGTACTTTGCTCCCAAAGATGTGTGCATCAAAGGCATAGTAGATTATTTGCACAAGGTGAAAATTGAATTTGTTCTTTTGTTTTTAGATAAGAGCATTAGGTACATTTATTGCCCCAAATATTGCACACTTTCATTTTAAAGATTGAGTTCGGGATTTGCAAGTCCATCACTTCCCTTCATTATCATTACCAAACGGTAGTTAAGTACTTACATGTACAAATGGCGATCCATACTTCATGAATTTGTTGTTTTATGAGAAAAACTAATGCTTTGTTCTTACCGTGAGTTTAAATTTTGCACAAATTGCTGAACACAGTTACCGATTATGTGTACGTTGGCATGACCAGCTCAGCGCTGCAGTACAGTGGTTGACTACGTACACTAATATGCTTGGTCCAGCTGAACTCTGCATGACCTTCGGCTAACAGCCAATCAAACAAATTGGAACTAACCGAACGGACCGTGCACAGGCACATCACTTTGCAAATTTTGAAGTTTAAATGTCCACCAAAACTACATATTCTACCCAAAGGTTCCATGAGACGTGTTTATTATACTAATCTTCACATTGTACATGATTTTAGCTGATTTCATTCATTTTGCCGTTTTTTGGTGTGCAAATCCTAAACTGTATCGTGATATTAATTATACATGACCGTAATGAAAATGTTCATGAGGACAACCTTCCACCAAGGAACTGTATGTAGTTTTTTGTGCTTTCCAATTATTTACAAATTATAGGTAAGTCAAACAAATTTTCAGTAGGTTGGTGTGGTTTGGGGAAGTTTAAAGTGGTAGTACTGTACATTTTGGAAGATGGTTAAACAATTGGATTGACCAAAACTGTAGCATAAAATATTGTTTCAGTATTTTTTGAAGTTTTAGTACTGTATTTGCTTCATCAATATCACCTCTATGTTAGACTCCTGAATGTGGAATGTCTGGGACTTCCAGCTAGTAATAAGTTAGCGCTTACCAGGTTTGTTAGTAAAGCTTCAAGTGGAACGGAAAAGTCACACAAAGCTTTTGCCGCTAAATGTCAGTCATCATGTGCAGATCTGCCAAAATCTCAATTTATGCAAATTACAAATCAAAACTGATCAGTGCCAAGAAATGTTGTCCCTTCATTGCAAAGAAACAGCAGTAATTTCACCACATTATATCCCAAATATATCTTTGATCTGCATCAGATCAAATTTGGCCAGGATCTTACTGGTTTATCTTCACTCTCCTCACATTTTAGTAAAGACCTTTTTCACATGGCGGCGTTTCAAACATGATTGCAATGGCGGTGATTTGAGTTAACGACAATGCACAAGAGAAGAAAGTCCTCACTGACAATGCAATTAGAATTTCCAGTCCCAGTGGAGGGGCATGGCTTCGTTACACTGTTGATTAACCATGCACCAGATGGATCATGCGGCTGTGACACACTTGTACACGCCCTGGAGCATGGTATTCCAGGAGAAGTTAATAAAGGTCATAGAATATCCGCCTCTCAAATCATGTCTTAGAGGTCAAACCATTCACACAAGAAAGTGTGACGTGATTTAGGAGAATCGTGATTGGAAATCATCTCTGGAGCACATATTATGAATTTTGTGATTTGATTTGTGATTCTTGTTTGCTTTCATACGGGTAAAAATACAGTAATTAGAGTGATAGGTGATTACAATCATGTTCAGGTTGCTGTGGGAAACCAGCCTGTAGCCCAGAATGCTAAGCACTTTTGTACTCAAGAACAAGTTTTGAATAAAAAGAATTGGCGAAAGCTTAGTCAAATTTGAGAAGAAGCCTTGTTTTCTGGACTGATGGCGCAATGGCTTCATTCACTTTAATATCTCAGTTTCATTGTTATGAGTCATTCCTTTCTTTTGGGATAGTAGGGTAGTGTTATACTAGTTAATTATTGAACCTTACATGCAATCCCTATTTCGTATTAGAAATGATTTAGAAAAAACACTAGCAAATTGATGTGAAGTGCATAGGATTTCTGTGTTTTCCAAGACTGTGTGTAGTGTTCAATTATTGTGATGTGTAAATT
>JZLH01S0400972.1:36589-52356 GCA_001188425.1 Eucidaris tribuloides | reverse complement strand
ACACTGCATTAAGGGAATAAACAAACAAGAAAAATATGAAAAGTGGTATTAAATTTATCGCTGATACGCGTAAAGGGTGGGAAATTTGACAGCTCTACTCGCGAGAAGCAGGCAGCCCGACAGAATATAACTAGAAGTATCACTGAAGGTGATTAATACCCCCACCCCATCTCGTCCCTGACTTACGGCCATAATACGCTTTTACCATGGCAACGCAGTTTCCAACAAATCCAAAAAAATGTGTATAGCACATAATTACCCAAAGAAAATTGTGTGTGCCAAATTTCATGAACATTGTTCAAAAACTGAGGAAGTAGTTCAATCCAAAAATTTTTCTTTTTTAATTTATAGCCATAATATGCCGTTACCATGGAAACGCAAGTTTCTGACACGTGTCTTGCACATCTTCACTCGAAGACCAATGTGTGTGCCAGATTTCATGAGCATTGGTCAAAACTGAGGAAGTAGTTGAAACCGCAATACTTTTACCTGATTTTTTGACAGAATATGCCGTTACCATGGCAACCGCAATTTCTGACACATTCAAAAATGTGTCTTTCACATCTTCACCCTAAAACCAATGTGTGTGTGTGTGTGTCAAATTTCACGAGCAGTGGTTAAAAACTGAGGAAGCAGTTCGATCCACAAGATTTGCGACGGACGGACCGCCCGACCGAGTACGCTGATTCCTACTATACCCCTTCTAACTTCGTTTGGTAGGGGGTATAAAAATTCCGTGAATATAACGAAACAATCAAAGATAACGAGGACAACGCAAAGCGTAGCATCCCCTCGCCGGGTACAAAATGGTCTGAATCCCCATATTTGACAAACTGTGCTCTTTGGCCTACATTCTCGAGTATCAAATCTGTCTAACGTTATCTACGTTATCGAACAGAACACGTAATTAGTTATTTTCATATACATAATGGACCATGACCTTTGACATGCATAATCCAAAATCAAACTTTTGCTGAGTTTTGATACTAACTATGTAGGCCTATATTACGTTTATACCAAATTTCATCAAAATCTATCAAACAGAACCTAAGTTATCAAATACAAACCACATCTTCATCTACACAATTACCTATTTTCAGTATGAGTATGACCTTTGACATTAAACCTACAGTATACTCCTGAATCAAATTCAGGCTTTTACTAAACTTATCGAAAGGAAACCATTAGCTGTTTTCACGTGACCTCTGACCTTTAATCTATATACTTTGAAATAAAACTCAGGCTGTATTTTGATAGCGTGTAATTTCATACCAAATTTCATTTAAATCCATCGAAAGGAAGTTGGTTAAATAGGTTTTTTCTCACTTAATGAGCTATAACCTTTGACCATTGATCTACATACTCCGGCTCAAACTTAGGCCGTATTTTGATATCATGTTCGTTCATGCCAAATTGTTATTAAAATCCTTTGAAAATTTCTAAAGTTATCGAACGGAAACCTGATAAAATGTTATTTTCGCATTTAATGAACTATGACCTTTGACCTATTTACTACAAAATTGAACTTAGGGTGTATTTTGATATCATATACAGTACCTTCATACCACGTTGTTATTATAATCCGCCGAACATTTCTAAAGTTGTAATGCCAAATATCCTAGCTGTTTTCACGTTTAATGAGCTTTGAGCTTTGACCTTTGATCTAACTCTAAAATCAAACTTGGGCTGTATCTTGATACCATGTACATTCATATGAAATTTCATGAAAATCCGTCGAACATTACTACACTCATTCAACGGAAACCAGTTGAATAGCAATTTTGGCATTTAATGAGCTATGTATGACCTTCGACCCTTAAGCTACATACTCCGAAATCGAACTTGGGCTGTATTTTGATACCATGTACCTTCATACTCAAATTCATAAAAAATCAGTCAAACATTACCTAAGTTACCGAACGTAAACCAGCGTTTCGGACGGACGGACGAACAGCGGGGTTATTCCCATCCAACTTCGTCTGCGAGGGGATAATAAGCTACAATCCTTGAAAGGATCATAAATACAGAATGGCCCATTGACATGCCAAGTTCCTGCATCATTTCATTTTGTATACTCCATTAAAAACTAGTTTTCTTAGAAGAGAATAATGCTCAAATTTTCACGACCTACCTCTTCTATAATTGCCTCTTTGCCTTTTGCCGGCCGGCGGTAGACATACGGTGCGAACATACGGTCCCAGTTTGGCATCCCTATCCAGTTTTAGTAGCGCAATATCGTAGTTGATGGACTGGTGGTTATATTCTTCGTGAACAACTATCTCTAGGACATCACATCGTTGATGCCTCGGTGAATGCAAGTCCTCTTCTCGATTTGTTAAGCCTAACATAGGTAAAATACGGATGATAAATCAGATGCACAGAGTTGGAAAATGCGTTTTCTGAACTCAAAATTATCATAAGTGTTAATGAAACAATTCCTGGATACAATTTCCTCAATAATACCCATACATTGTATTTGTATGCCATTCACAAGTACTGTGCATGTAAAGTGCACTGTACTTGTGAACGGCATACAAATACACGCATCACATTACTATGCATGATGTAGAAGTGTAAAATAATGAGATATATTGTTGCATTGTGCATCATTTCATCTTGTTATTGTCTATCAGATGTATGTTAACGGAGGATACGCATCTTATTTATGAATCAACTTTCACATTATTTTCAGGAAATTATCAGATCATTTTTTTTCGAAAGTGTAATGGAATAAACGAGCTGCACATAAATTAGGTTCCGAACTTGAAAGATTTCTCAACCCGCAAAATAAAAGAGAACCTAACAAAATAATGCAATCTTCGATATGTGAATACTTTTTATGCCTCAGTCCCGAAATGGTGCCGGAGACATTTTGTTTTCAGGTTAAATGCCCGATGGTGTTTTCTATCAAGTGACACCAACAAAGCAAATTTTTGTTCATGATTGGGCCCGCACTGACCAGAGTGTGACAAATGCAAAGATTTGTGTCTTCCCCATAAAAATATTTAATTGGGCAAAGATAAACATGTAGTGAAAAACAGCCTTTGCCGAATTTGGGCTTTTTAACCGTGGTGAAATAAATAAATGAACTAGAAAACGTCAATGACGTAGCGCTCATCCGGCATCTCGCAACATATATCCAAAATTTCATGTGGTACAATTTTATACTGGTCAAAAAATTGAAATTTGTTGTCCCGGAAGTAACATACATAGCTTGTACCGCAGGGGGGGGGGGTATTTGGGGTGTTCAAACACCCCCCTTTGGCAAAAAGGGGTGTTTTAGTGTAAAACACCCCCCTTTAGAACCAAGGGGGGTTTCGAAATTTGACATTTTAGTTCACCGCTAACCCCCCCCCCCCCCCCCCCCCGCCCCCCCCCCCCCCCCCCCTGAGCGACTTTCGGCGGTTGGGTGGACCGGAAAATGTGACCTCGGGCGGATTGGAGATGAAAAAAAAATCACTTTTCGCGCGCTGGGTGACCGGGAAAAATTTTGACTAGATTGCGAAATGGAATATTGCTGTGTTCACTTTTTCGGCGGCTAGGGCGTCCGGGAATTTAATAGGCTAGGATTTGGCCGCGGATAAACACCCCCCCCCCCTTTGAAAATCCTGCGTACGCTATGGTAACATGAATAAAAAAATATTAGATGGGAAAAATATTTAGTTATCTGCCGGAAGGGGCATGAAACTAATATGTAATACGTAATCAAAATGGAAATCAAATGAATAAATTACATAATATGTAATCAATATGAATGAATTCACCATTCGAGCAAGATGAGCTAAAAAATTGTGTGTAGTAGTCAAATAAAGACCAACTAATCAAAACTATCAGAAAATGGAGAAGCACTTTACTTTTACAATAATGGAATTACGTAGTGAAGGAAAGACATAATTTTTGAAAACGCTTTTTGTGATTTTACTTTGATTTTGATTGCATAAATTAGATATTAATGAATTATCGAAATTTGTGTACAAGTTTTGAAGCCCCCACCTTAGCCTATATTAAAATGAAACAGAATATGAAAATTGGTCAGAAAATTGACGGAGAAGCTGTTTCTGTTATTTTTGGAATAATCTGCATAATTACCATAATTAATTAATGGAACAACAGTAAAATTCTGGTGTAGAAGTTTTAGTGTACCAAAACTTAGTCTTTACCACGATAAAAGCATAACTAAATCAAAATTTGGTTTGAGAAATGATATTGAGGAAGCATTATTGGGGGGATTTTATTCTGTGATTTTGAATAAATATGCATAATATTTCTAATAATTTTAATTTGGCAAAGTGAATTAATTTTCAAATTTGTGCTAGAAGTCTTGAAGCCCCTATCTAGCCTATCAGATAAACAATCAAGAATGGCAAATCAAGAGCAGATGTGGCGAGAAGAAGCAATTTGATATTTTGTGCGCGAATAAATTTGCACTTAAATTCCATAATAATTAATGGAGCTTAATTTCAATTTCTGTGTAGAAGTTTAATGTGTCATACTCAGCCTGCTCAATAAGCAATCAAAATCAAAATCTGTTGAGAAATATGAAGGAGAAAAGCATTTTTCTGTGATTTCGTAATAATTTGCATAAATTAAAAATGAATTTGATAAATTTGCATAATGTAATTTTCAATTTGATATTATTAATTTTCAAATATTTTGTGTAGAAGTCTTGAAGCCCCCACCTAGCCTATCAGATTCAAAACTAAACAGATGAAAATCGTCAAGAAAATGTGGCAGAAGAAGCAATTTTTGATTTTGGGATAAATTTGATAAATTATCAGTAATTAATTAATGTGTATAATTTCAAAATTCTGTGTAGGAAGTTTAATGTTGATACTCAGCCCTACCAATGAAAGCAATCAAAATCAAAATCGGTGAGAATAATGAAGGAGAAAGAAGCATTTTTTGATTTCGAATAAATTTGCATAAATATACAACATATAATGAATTTCACGATTCTGTTGTCAGAAGTTTGAAATCCCCAGCTAGCCTATCATATAAAACAATGCATATCAGAAATTGTCGGTTGAGACAATGACCAGACAGAAGAACACTTTTCAAAACTGTGCGGAGACGGGACGAGGCGGAAACGGGAATGGGCGACGGTACGACGGACGCCACGCCATGCGATTAAAAATGAAAACTGTAAACCCTCATATTTTTGATGAACTTTGAAAAAATTCAAAAATGAATTGACAAACTATGCACAACAAGCAGTCAACGCACTATAAATATATTTAAACTTATAAACACTGCTAAAACCTACAAAAATTACAATTTTGCCGAAAAATGTTATCTTGTACAGTATTGCCTCCACGAGGATTTGACACCTTTTCGTGCTTCATGCCCCACTGCCCACTCCCCCATCAACAAAACGGTTAGGCCAGCGCCCCTAATCATGGACATGGAACCCTTTGAACATAAAACTTAAATAGCTCGTAAAAATTTTCAGTGAAGGTATATCAATTTCCAAGGAATGGGGTGATCCGGCTCATAGTTCATCTTATAAACAAATCCGGCCAAATATAACCGAGGCACTGTTTTGATGTAAGACATATCGGGTGTTATACTGGCGAACATGGAGACGGATTGTTGTCAATTTTTACCCGGCGACGTGTAATTTACAATTGTAGTGTTTGTAAGGCAGAGCGAGATCATCACATTCCTGTCCATTCATACAATTTAACCGGAATTTGACAGTGTAGAGTGCGTTATTATCTTTGATTGAAAGTCAGGCCCAGATGCGATAATGCATGTACAGCTGAACTAGAAAAAGAACGTGGAGATATGTAAACATCAGAATATTAAAACTTTGCCAAGATACACTTCCAAGTTTGGCTACGTTGTACATCCAGGCACTCGCTGAGTTCAAGACCCAATGTTATTTATCAACGAAACCACCACATGTCTGAACACCTGTAAATTACTCATGAACTCATTACCTGACGTGACTTAGTAAACCAAGCTCAACTTTGAAACCTTATCGTAGCTTCCATACGATTTTCATTTCCATTTTAACCATTTATAATACAAACGTACAAATGCAAAAACTAGTTGAAAACTAGATACACAAATTCATGCACTATTAGATTAATATATGAACTCCCGAAAAAAGTTAAGGAAATCTGGAGTTGGATCATTATTTCTCCCTTCTCGTTGTAGAATCAATGCTTGCTTGTACCATCACAAAGGATTTAATTTCCTTAAAACATGCCTCTCTTTACGATTATGCCATCGGATAAGCGAACAGTATAAACTAGAAAGAGCGAGCATCATAACCCCATGTCATCGGAAAGTCAATTTAAAGAACTGTGCGCGTGTTCTACGGGAGTTATGTCTCTGTTCTCTGACGCATGGAGTGCCAATCAATAGGAGCCCCATGGCCAATTCTGTTTATGACTTTAGATTTCAGGTTTGGTCTTATTTTGATGCCCATTGTTTTCGGATTCAGCGCACCATTTCCATTGGGAGTACACTGATATTTTACAAAACCTTCCCACCATCAATTCTAATTAAAGGACAAATGAATCAATTTATTACAAAGCCAAATGTATTGATAAACATGCGAAAAACATGTTTGTTTTTCATATAGTTACGTCCGGTATCTTATTTTGTTTGCTACAACCAAGAACAAAAGATTCAAAAAATAAACGAATATCACAATTAAAAAAACACCGTATGCGTACAGGGTATAAAGAAACAGGTTCTGATATTCAAGAATATTAAGAGTTTTCGATTCATATACAGGTGGCCCAGGAAAGAATGCTAACAAGAATGTAGTCGACTAAACTTTCTTCAACATTACATTGGCACAAACATGTCTTAATTTTTTATATCGTTGGTATAAGCATTCTTTTTCCAATAAAATGATTACCAAGATCATATGTTATGAGTAAGCGTTTTTGATTCTAGGCCATTTTTCGGAGGCGATGCAAATTTCCCAGATTTCCAATTTCCCAACAGCGGACGGTTCATCGGAACGCCGAATTTTCTGGCGTCTCAGCTAACCCATACCGGACAAACCGCATGATCATGTGAGACATAGGCTCGCATCGTCTTCCTTATAGAACGGATGCATCCAGCCCTTTTGTCATTGCGGGTTGTTCCGGATATGGTATAGCTGAGACGCCAAATACTCGGCGTTCCGATGACCGCCGCTGTCGACAAAATGGACAATGGAAATTGCATTGCTCCGAAAAAATCGGCCTACATCAAAAACACTTACTCAAAATCCAATGAGCTTGGGTATGTTTTATTGGAAAAGAATGGTTTCACTAACCGAATGAATATAATGACTTTTGGCCAATAATGGTGAGAAATTTAGCGACATCTCGTAGATTTTTCTGGGCACCCTGTATATTTCAATATTATTTTTACTAATAGCGTTTACAATCAAGTTTGCTACAAAACAAGGAGATTCATTGTTTATAATACATATTGCTATCCTACGAAAGAAACTGGTTATTTTCGTTAAACCTGTATTCTATTCTTTTATTGCAATGATTAAATTGATTATTGTTGTTAGACGATGCTCGTACGAGGGAAGACCTTCCTGTTTAATTGTATTATAGGAGCTGCATGGCCCAGCCCCCTGTTCAACCTTTTTAGTTGGCGCGTTTCCGTTAGTTACCATTCGAACACTTTCCGGCGATTCCGCATTCACGCGTAGCTATACAGAAACGATTGGCAAAGACCCATTATTCCAGAACTCGGATACAGACAAACGAGTTAAAGACACTATGTAACATTCTGGAGAGCACTCATTTATAAAAAAAAGTCAAACTTTGGCTATCTCGACATATCTGACACGTCTGAGTAAACAAATAAACACCCTAGAACACCAAAGTGAAAGTTATGCCGTCACTTTAACTATTATCACAGCTTAAAAACTGCTTGGATAAATATTGCTCGGCCGATAGAAATATCTGCAACCACGCAGTCATGCGGAAAACGGGAACGTGTCTCTAATATTTTTTACTCTTTTAACGCACTAATGATTCATTTGAAGTGTATTTTTTCGGTCTTATATTTTATACCTTATCTATCAAACGGACATCTCTAGCCATGTGGAATCGATGTAGCTCGCACCTATTTCTTAATGGAAACATTGTTATACAGGCTGCTTTAATTGCCGTGTGCACATAAAAATAACCGACCTACAAGTACTATGCCACATCGACTGTCAACGGATCACGCATCCGGCTTCTATGTATAATAATATATAACTATAATTACATGGGCATTTTATAGCGCATTATCCATTTATGTTAGTTGTCAGTGCGCTTTATTGACAAAGACAGCAATAAGGAAATATACAACAACAAATAAGTTTCGCACCATGAAAAAAACAAGGTAAATGTCTGCCTTCAAAATGCACCACTTGAACAAATGTGTTTCTTTAAGTTGCCCTTAAAGGACGTCAAAGAGTTTGAGTCCTTCAGCTCCTTCTGTGGACGGGCATTCCACAGGTCTGTGTCCGCATGGCAAAAAGGCTCGATCCCCCCAGGATTCTTGGATAATGAACAGTAAAAGACCAGAGCTTGGAGGAAACGTAATGTCGTACAGTTTGTACTGATGTAGCAGAGACTTGTTGTATTCAGGGGGCTGTTCCGTTTGATACTATGATAAACCAATAGCAGGATTTGAAATTTATTTTTTTTACGTTCCTTTACGGCAACCAGTGAAGACTGTTCAAGATAGGTGTAAATGTGATTGTATTTATTGACAGGAAACAATTCGGTGCAGCTGAATTTTGTAGCTTTGTAAGCGGGCATTTGAGAATTTAGGTTAATTGAAGAGGCAGAGTCATACCGAAATCAACGTGCGAATGAAATGAGGAGTGGTCTTTGATATCTGTCGGATGCCTCCCTTTTTCGCCTATGTGGTCTTCAGCCTTCGCGCAATGGCCCTAAGACAAAAATCTCCTCAGGCCTCGATGTTTATTCCGTCGCGCCATTTTTTCGGATTTATTGCCAGAATTCAAAGTGTGAAGAATTTCACTCGTATATCGGGCCCCTATTTAGCATATCCAGGTTAGGACGGAAATCATCATTTGAAGGGACCTGGATTTGGGTTTGATGCCCCCAAAAAAGCAATTCATTACATATAAGTTGAATACAGAGTTGGAATAGCTTTCAGTTATGGGACTACCACGTGTACTTTTCCTTCTGAGTGTACAGAGTACACAACTTTGGAATGTTATGAATAGGCTTTGCTGTTAGACAACAATAGGAGTGTGACCCATGTGATAGCTGGTGCTACTACACAAAAAAGAATCAGCAGCAGAAACAAAGGAATACATAATCAATGAGTAACTTGTGTAATGAGAGTTCAATCAGCTTACACAACATCAAGGTACAGTATAGCCTGTAGGCGAACAAAATGGCATACTACATGTACGTCAACAGTAAGGTAAAAATGATACGGATATCGCAAAAAGATTACGCGATATGTGAAAATCTCCAAAAGGTGTCCTTATAGTGCTTTGAAGACAGGACATATATAGACTAGTATGCAAATCACATTCAATGATTACTACAAACACCAAAGAAATATATTATGAGCATCTTGAATATATAAGCAGTGGCGCTTTTCAAAGAGATTGATATTGTGCTCGTTATACTTGTATCATCATCTATATGATTCTGACTCAAAATCACTTGTATCTGGCACTATATTTCAGTAATTTTCGTTATTATATGTAATTTACCCCTACTCAAAAGTATTGCAATTACAGCTATTAACGCGATGCATTTTAAGTTGAGGGGTTTCTTTTTATAATGCATGCCTGAGGAAGTTTATAATGTGGAAAATAACAATTCTTTGGAAAGAAAATCAGTGATACAATTGTTTTTATTTCTTTCTCATGGGCGGAGAGAATTATCAAATGAGCGCACCCATGGCAGAGGGGCTGGAACACAGAATTTGACATCTTTTTCGCCTCCCTATTAGTGGCGGGGTTGTAATCACTATGCATCGTAATTTCCGGTCTTACATATTCCGTAAAAATGTTTGATGGCTGAAAAGACTTTCTAACAAACAAAAAATGCCATGTGTTTCCCTGACACGCCTCAGGAAGAAGACACCACGCCTGTAAGACGCAAAGCGCCTCCTTCTTCATAGGATAGTGATAAGAGTGATGGGTACTTTATAAAGATGATGACGCTTCTTCTCCACCATCTTTATTTTTTAAATGTATAAAAGTCGTGATTTACGCGAATTTTGATCTTTGCAATAACTTTAAACCGCCTTTTGAATTGTGGAAGATAATTAAATTACAATTTGAGAGTGTTTTTTCTGAAATATGGGTGCGTATTTTCTTCCGTTATGAAAATAGGAGGCGCTTTCGTCTTTCGGCGCGGGTTCTTCTTTCTGGAGAACAGTCAAGGAACACTAATTGACATTTTGTTTTGTTGGAAGTTTTCCAAGCCATCCAAACCATTTTACGCGGAATATATGACCGAATTAGATACTATGTGAATTAACACCCACCCCTTAGCGGAGGCGAGAAAAGTGTCAAATTTATGTTCCAGCCCATCTGACGTGCGGTGACCTTCATTTTGGATAATCTCTCCCCATGAGAAAGGAAAGAAAAAAAAACGATTGTCATTTGATTTCTTTTCAAATAATTGTTATTTTCCATATTATATAAAAATTCATCAGGACAATCATTATTAGACAAAGCACCCTGTCACTTTACAATGAATCGTTATAGTGGTATGTTGCATACCTTTGATAGGTGGAGGTAGATTCTACCTTAGCGTTATGGTACATTTGTGTATAGCGCACATACATGACTCGTTGTTGTTGTTATTATTTATTATTATTTATTATTTTATTATTATTAATTATCTATCATCTCATCATCATCATATTGTTACTACTTATTATTATTATTATTATATTATCATATTTGTTATTAATAATAATAAATTATATTACTGTACATTTCATCATCACTTATTTTATTTTTATTATTATTATTATATATATTATTATTATTATTATTATTGTTTGTGTGTTTTTATATCATTGCTCAGACACACCCAAGACAATGTAGACGATGAACCATCTCTATCCAAAGCGAGAGTTAGTTTCAAGCAGTTGAAGTTAGTCTGCCCCGTTAGTTTAATTTCATTCGGAGAGCAGAGTGCAGGACATGCGAATTATTCCATAGGTAACTGTTTTGTTAACTAATTGGTCAAGAAGGACATGTTTTCACAGTCCAACATTTATAGGTTGGTTTTTGGGTCGGTATGTTGTTTTCAAATTCACGGAAAACAATGATTTCTGCTCTGTTGGCCATGGCAACTAATGCTTTTGCTTTGTTTCTCCTCTTTATGCAACCGGAAATCTCCACAAACCAGGACTTGTGGTGATAATTTTGCTTGCTCTGTTGGCATTCATGATATTTCTACATATATTATTCTGTGGTCTTCTTAATGTATTGTCGTACCTCGAATAGCACTTCTAAGTCACCTCCAGTCAAAACATTGCCAGTCTATAGGTGTATGGTTAGATAATTGTAGTTGCTTTATCATCCAGTGCCTAATTTTTCAGGGGTTTCAGAAATCCCTACTTACTGTTCTTGAACAGGAACTTCAACTTTGTGATACAGAATTTACCTATTGATAACTGTTCTGCTTTTCTTTGTGGTTGACAGCATATTCAGTTACTCATTTTACTTTCGGTGACAGTGATCACTTGTTCAGGATAGTTTCATGACTTCGATTGCCAAATCCCCATGTTCTCTTCTTGGACATGTGGATGTCGATCTTCGGTGCACAGGAATTCCCTACCCAAACTGTCGTTAGCCAGTCTGAGAATTCAGATAATATCGTCATCCATTAAGTTTGCTTGCTACGCCTCAATTTAGTTCCGTTATTCCTAGTAACTCTTCAAACCACTTCGACTTGATACCCAGAGATTGCACTTGATTAGCCCCAGAGGTAGAAGTCAAGGCGGAGTCGGATCAGGAATGTGCAGTGAGAATTCTACATCATGACCTGATGCCACCACTTCACCTGGACAATAAGTTCTGGAGTCATTCTGTGAATGCTCAGCTTGGTGAACAGGAGCCCATCTGGATTTCCACCAGACCGTTCATGGGTTTTTGTTGGTTTCTTCCATTGGCCAGGGAGCTGTGGGCCACCGTCTTGGTTGATCAGGCGGAAGTATTGCATTTCTGTCGTTAATTATTGTTCCGCGAAAATACTGGGCGATTGATCAAACCCATTTCCCCAACTGCCAATCCTAAACGACCGTTTCTCTCTGCTGTGGTGGTTCGTTGACCAATCTCTGGAGGATTTCCCTTTTGGGCATAAACGTCTCACATTATTGGAAGTTCACTTTAGCATTCATGTGTAAAGGTCGCTATCCCCGTCAAGGACATGTGAGAGAAACCGATGGTTGTCTTGTTCGCCACCATTGCAGTTAGCGCATTCTCCTTGGCAGTCACATGCCTTTGCAACTGCTTTTTTGTTCCAAAGATATCACGGATGCATCTCAGATTAAGCTTATGTATCCGGTTGGGACGCTCTAGTGAGTTTGGTGAGGGCTGAAAAGTAGGGTCTCGCCGCAACTTGGTCAATGTATCAGTTGAGACCTTTCCCACTTTGACGTCTTCCGAAGAGCCCATGGTTCATTGGTTCACTGCTGTTCCCTGTTTGCTGTTAGCATAGTTTCTTGTCCTGTGCCGACGAAAGGTGGCGCCTATGAGGCGGAATTCGGTTATTTGAAACTGTCTGATAACCGTCTACTGGGCTCTGGTCTCATCGTACTTAATACCTAAACACCTCTCCTCGAGAGTGAAAATTGGGTCACAATGTTGTGTCCAGTCATGTCGTATGATTTACTAGATTATACATTCACCACTTGACAATGATGATTACATTATACATCTACATTCAATTTTAGGCCATTTTAGTTAAGTTCTACCCCCTTTGTACTACCATGTTAATCAAGGATTCAGAAATGTACAACCTAGAGAAGTCGTTGTCGTCAAGCTTAAATTTTAACGATATACACAATACTTTTCACAAACTCTCAGGGTTTTTTTTTGTTGCATGGAAATGAAAACAATTTGGGAAACCTACAATGTAACATGCAATAGCACATACAGGTATACTGGGAAGCGCGTTTGTTGTCAATTCGCAGAAATTCAATATATCTCTGGATCAACACAACCAAATGAAATGAATATAAATTGTACTGCAGAAAATTATGGTTCTTTAACTCTGATAATGTGCCAGAGGATTTCAACCTCTATGGCCCTTTATATATTTATGTGTCGCAGATCTGGGATCGGCACATTAGAGTTAGTTATATTGACATACCCAACCTTGACTAAGGTTTCTATTATGATTTTCATATTATTCAAAAAATAGTTTTCTTTTGGACCATTTTTGTTTTAGACAGACTGGTAGTTGTTACAAAAACAATGTTCACAAAACTTTTTCGTGGGTTAATTATGTGAAATCTTATTTTTGAAGAGTTTAGAGTTTTTTTCATCTTAAATGTTTTCAAATCTCGGGGAGACGGTGAACAAAATGATTCTTGGATTTCTGGATAATATGTAACAACTAGCGTACTCGCATGCGCGTTCACGCGCGACAGTCTGATAGGCGGGGCCATTATGCGGCACTGTTTGTGCGCAAAAAGGGGAGGGCGCGACTTTTGAATTTTCGGCGAATAATCGAGTTGCGTAATCGCTGGTATACGAGGCATCTATCTCAATAATTAGAAAGAAACCAGTTTTAATATTTTTTAACTGCAATTTGTTAAGATTATGAACCATAAATTTCTCAGCTGAAACACATAGTAGATATCAGTTTTGTCCTCTCTATGCGTTACAAAAAAAGGATTTACCAACAGCCCCTCTCGCTCCAACATCGCTCAAGGGCGATTCAGAAGGGGGAAGCAAATAAATTCAATTTTGACGACAGATAAATAACAAACATTTATTTCATATTACCGAAAATCAAGTTTATGAAAACTGAATATGTCAACAATTACAGCAAACGTCTATGATGAATGTTATTTTTTCCCAAAGTTTATTGATTTTTAAACACCAGAACGTTTTATTTTAACTTCCATTTTCAGCTCTAATCAGCTCCTGTTTGCGAACGGGAGAGCGTACAGTAATGGCAAAATTTTCACTTCAAAATCCTGCAGTTACGTTCACTACTTATATTTGATTTTCTGAAAGTAATATTAACTCTTCAACTTATTAATTTTACTAAAATAAATACTACACAATATTTACATGACTACACATGCATTATATTACGGACCTGATATGATTTGACATAAATATTTATTTTAATCTGAAACTTGTGATAGTTGGTAGCAGCAAAAAATTTGACACAACAGAGGTAAAGCATCCGGGACTGGAGTTACGCGCCGCAGAAATCGCGCAAATCACGCCAACGCGCAAAGGGTTTTAAACGCCGTGACTGTGCGCGTTGGAATGTTGAATTTTATGTGCTACGTAGTCGCTGTTTCAACCACCAATAAAATATTATTTTCGTCTAATAAAAAACAATAAAACGTTAAATTTTTGAATATGTGTAACCTCGTAAATTAATTTAAATAAAACTCCAAATACGTTGAACATAAAATGCGCCTTAACAGGCCTGCAGGTTGACTAGTCGAAAAATATCAAAAAAGTTAATTTTACCTCAACATTTGTTCTGTCCTTCGTCGAATCATTCGATTTTTAGGGACTATGTGATTTACACTTGATTAGAGTAATCACCTTACATTTGAATAATTATTAAATTTATCGTCCCCAAAAACTCATTTTGCAAAAATTATCACATAATAATACCTTAAATAATTACGTGTATTTTAACAAAGAAAAATACCTTCATTTGTCAGCTAAAATGAAAAAACAGTAATCTTTTAATTCTGTGTGTTTCATAAAACAAGCATTGTATGAAAGGGATGATTGAAATGATCGGCTACTGCATGTTCAATATATTGCATCATTTATGTTTAACGTTTTTAAGTTTGAAAAGGGGGCAAATTTTTTGTTGTACGCATTTTCAAGGTTTAAAAAAATACGCCTGTCCAGTTTTAAATTCTTTGACGATAATTTTACGCCTTTTCGTTAATAATGGCGGCGCGCAGACAGGATGGATCGGCATTGTACGGACGTGAACTGACCTGGTCACAATAGTACGAGAAGTATGCAATGTTTTCCTCTGATTGGTAATGGATCTCAGTAAGCTGATTGATATAAGTTTCATAAGAACTTTGTTAAAATATTCCCATACGAATATTGAAGTAGACAATGGTAAATGGCCCATATTCCAATCAATTGTGTTTGTACCTGTGATTGGGGGCAGCAGCAAGAAATATACATGTGTACTTATTGCGTACATAACCTGCTACTCTTAAGCAATAAATATGTTCTTGACAACTGAGAGTTGCCAGAGGCCTACCAGACTAGCAACAAGTCAATGTGGCATACTGTTCAGTATTAAAGTGATTATTATAAGCAGCGTCAAATGGATACCTCCTTTCTACATCCCTTAAAGAAGCATCCATAACTTTGAATCACTTGTGTATCGGAAGGGAGGGATCAATAATTAAAGTCACATTTTTGTTGACAAATGTGTGTTCAACACCAACACTTATTATGAAAGTATTTTTCCACTTGCAATGTTGGTCACCAAGCGTAACAATTTATACGATGCAAGAATTCATATGTACAGAGATCTTCTACAATCTTTATATTGAATATGTTTAGGGATGGAGGGTGAATTATT
>JZLH01S0400972.1:22430-34741 GCA_001188425.1 Eucidaris tribuloides | reverse complement strand
TGAAAATGTAAACCCTCCATAATTTTGATAACTTGAAAAATTCATAAAACTGAATGCAAAACTATGCACAACAAGCAGTGCAAGGCACTATAAATATATTAAACTTTAAAACACTGCTAAACCTACAAAAATTAAATTTTGCGAAAAATGTTATATTGTAAGTTTGCTCCACCGAGAATTTTGACACCTTTCTTGCTTCATGCCCATCCCCCTCCCCCATCAAAAAAAGTAGGCCGACGCCCCTAATCATGGACATGAACCCTTTGAAATAACTTAAAATAGCTCGTAACAATTTTCAGTGAAAAGGTATATCAATTTACCAAGAATGGGGTGATTCCGCTCATAGTTCATTACTTATAAACAAATCCGGCCAAATATAACCAGGCACTGTTTGATGTAAGACATATCGGTGTTTATACTGGCTGAACATGGAGACGGATTTGTGTCAATTTTTACCCGGCGACGGTAATTTTTACAATAATTGTGTTTGAAAGGCGAGCGGAATCATCACATTCCTGGTCCATTCATACAATTTAACCCGGAAATTTTGACAGTGTAGGTTGCCGTTTTATTATCTTTGATTGAAAAGTCAGCTGCCCAGATGCGAAAGTGCAATAGTACAGCTGAACTAGAAAAAGAACGTGGAGATATGTAAAACTCAGAATATAAAACTTGCCAAGATACACTTCCAAGTTTGCTGCAACGTTGTCATCCAGGCAGCTCGCTGCAGTCAAGACCCAACTGCTATTTATCAACGAACCACCACATCTGAACACCTGTAAATTATCATGAACGTCATTACCATGACTGACTTAGTAAAACCAAGTTCAACTTTGAAACCTTATCGTAGCTTCCATACATTTCATTTCATTTAACCATTTATAAATACAAACTACAAATGCAAAAACTATGAAAACTAGATACACAAATTTCATTGCACTATAGATTAAATATATGAACTCCTCGAAAAAAGTTAGGAAATCTGAGTTGGATCAATTATTTCTCCCTTCTCGTTGTAGTAATCAATGCTTGCTTGATACCATCACAAAGATTTAATTTCCTTAAAACTATTGCCTACTCGTTACGATTATGCCATCGGGATAAGCAGAACAGTATAAACTGAAAAGCAGCATCATAAACCCAGGTGGTCATGGAAAGTCAATATAAAGAACGTGTCCTTCTACGGAGTTATGTCTTCTGTTCTCTGATCAGCCATGAGTGCCAATTTCAATAGGAGCCCCTGCCAATTCTGTTTATGACTTTGAGATTTCAGGTTTTGAGTCTTATTTTAAATGCCCATTGTTTTCGGATTCAGCGCACCATTTCACATTGGGAGATACATTGTATTTACAAACCTTCCCACCATCAATTCTAATTAAAGACAAATGAATCAATTTATTACAAAGCCAAATGTATTTGAAACAGGAAAAACATTGTTTGTTTTTCAAATATATTTACGTCGGTATCTTATTTTGTTTGCTACCAACCAAGAACAAAAGAGTCAAAAAATAAACGAATATCACAATTAAAAAAACACCGATATTCGTTACAGGGTATAAAGCAACAGGTTCTATCGAATATTCAGAGGTTTTACGATTCATCATACAGGGTGGCCCAGAAAGAATGCTACGAGTATGATCGCTAATTTCTTCAACATTATTGGCAAAATGTCATTAATTTTTATATCGTTGGTTAGAGCATTCTTTTTCCAATAAAATGATACCAAGATCATTGATTATGAGTAAGGCGTTTTGATTCTAGGGCCATTTTTCGGAGGCGATGCAATTTCCCAGATTTCCAATTTTCCAACAGCGGCGGTCATCGGAACGCCGAAATATTCTGGCGTCTCAGCTAACCATACCGGACAAACCGCGATGACAATGGAGACATAGCTCGCATCGTCTTCCTTATGAAAGCGATGGCATTCCAGCCCTTTTGTCATTGCGGTTTGTCCGGTATGGTTAGCTGAGACGCCAGAATATCTCGGCGTTCCGATGACCGCCGCTGTCGACAAAATGGACATTTGGGAAATTGCATTGCCTCCGAAAAATGGCCCTACAATCAAAACATCTTACTCAAAATCAATGAGCTTGGTATCGTTTTATTGGGAAAAGAATGTTTTCACTAACGAAATGAAAATTAATGACATTTTGCCAATAATGGTGAAGAAATTAGCGACCATACTCGTAGCATTCTTTCTGGGCCACCCTGTATATTTCATATTGATTTTTACTAATACGGTTTACTAATCATAAGGTTTGCTACAAACAAGGAAGGATTTCATTGTTTATAATACATACTTGCTAGTCCTAACGAAGAAACTGGTTATTTGGTCGTAAACCTGTATTCTATTTCTTTTATTGCAATGATTAATTGATATTGTTGTTAGACGAGCATACGTACCGAGGGAAGACCTTCCTGTTTAATGTATATAGCAGCCTGCCATGGCCACGCCCCCTGTTCAACCTTTAGTTGGGCGTTCCTGTCAGTTACCATTGAAGACTTTCCGGCGATTCCGCATTCACGGTAGTCTATAAGAAACGATGGCAAAAAGACCCATTTATTCCAGAACTCGGATACAAGACAAGAGTTAAAGACACTATGTAACATTCTGGAAGACCCATTTTAAAAAAAAAGTCAAACTTTGCTATCTGACATATCTGACACTGTTTGAGTAAACAAATAAACACCCTAGAACACAAAAGTTGAAAAGTTATGCCGTCACTTGTAACATATATACAGCTTAAAACTGGTGCATAAATTATTCTCGGCCGATAGAAAAATCTGCAACACAGCAGTCTATGGGGAAAAACGGGAACGGTCTCTAAATTATTTTTTTACTCTTTTAAAGCACTTAATGATCATTTTGAAGTGTATTTTTTCGGGGCTTCATATTTATACCTTATATCAAAGACACTACTAGCATGTGGAATCGTGTAGCTCACCTATTTTTAATGGAAACATTGTTATACAGTGCCTTTAATGCCGTGATGCACATAAAATAACCCTGGACCTACAGTACTATGCACATCGACTGTCAACGAATCACGGCGACCGCTTCTTGATTATAATAATAATAATAATAATAATACATGGGATTTTTATAGCGCCATTATCCATTTTAGTTAGTTGCTCAAGGCGCTTTATGACAAAAGAACAGCAAAAGAAATATAACAACAACAAAATAAGTTTCGCACCATGAAAAAAAGGGTAAATGTCTGCCTTCAAAATGCACAACTGAACAAATGTGTTTTTAAGTTGCCCTTAAAGGACGTCAAAGAGTTTGAGTCCTTCAGCTCCTGTGGAAGTGCATTCCACAGGGCTGGTCCGGCATGAGCAAAAGCTCGATCCCCCCAGGATTTCTTGGATAATGGAACATGTAAAAGACCAGAGTTGGAGGAACGTAATGTTCGTACAGGTTGGTACTGATGTAGCAGAGACTTGTTGTATTCAGGGGCTGTTCCGTTGATACTATGATAAACCAATAGCAGGATTTTGAAAATTATACGTTCCTTTACGGGCAACCAGTGAAGACTGTTCAAGATAGGTGTAATGTGATTGTATTTATTTGACAGAGAAACAATTCGTGCAGCTGAATTTTGTAGCTTTTGTAAGCGGGCAATTTGAGAATTTGGTAAATTGAAGAGCAAGCCATAACCGAAATCCAGTCGAGATGAAATGAGTGAGGTGGTCTTTGAATCTGTCGTAGCCTCCTCTTTTTCCCCTATGTGTCTTCAGCCTTCGCGCAATGCCCAAAGACAAAATCCTCCTCCAGGCCTCGATGTTTTCCTCGCGCCATTTTTCGGATTTATTGCCAGAATTACAAGAGTGAAGACATTCACTCGTATATCGGGCCCTATAGATATCCAGAGTTGAGGCGGAAACATCATTTGAAGGACCTGGATTTGGGTTGATGTCCCCACAAACAAGCAATCTTACATGATAAGTTGATACAGAGTTGGAATAGTACAGTATGGGACTACCACTGTACTTTCCCTTTGCTTGTACAGATACACAACTATTGGAATGTTATGAGTAGCTTGCTCTAGCACAACAATAGGCATGTGACCCATGTGATAGCTGAGTGCTACTACACAAAAGAATCACAGCAAATACAAAGGAATACAAATTCAATGGTAACATTGTGTAAGTGAGAGTACAATCAGCTACACAACATCAAGTACAGTATAGCCTGTAGGCGAACAAAATGGCTATACCTACATGTACTCAACAGTAAGGTAAAAATGAGTTACTGAAATACGCAAAAAGTATGGAGTGAAAATCTCCAAAAGTTGTCCTACTAGTGCTTGAAGACAGACATATATAGACAGTATGCAAATCACAATCAATGATTACTACAAACCAAAGAAATATATATTATGAGCATCTTGAATATACTAAGCAGGTGGCCTTTCAAAGAGATTGATATTTGTGCCTACGTTTATACTTGTATCATCATCTATATGATTCTGACTCAAAATCACTTGTATCTGCTGCACTATATTTCACTGTAATTTTTGTTATATATGTAATTTACCCTCCCTACTCAAAAGTATTGCAACATACACTATAACGCATGCATTTTAAGTTGAAGGGGTCTTTCTATAATGATGCCCTGAGGAAGTTTATAATTGGAAAATAACAAATTCTTTGGAAAGAAATCAATGAACAATTGTTTTTATTTCTTTCTCCATGGCGGAGAGATTATCAAATGCAGGCGCACCCATGGCAGAGGGGCTGGAACACAGAATTTGACATGTTTTTCGCCTCCCTATAGGGGTGGGGTGTAAATTCACACTAGCATCGTAATTCGGTTTCATATTTCCCGTAAAATGGTTTGGATGGCTTGAAAAGACTTCTAACAAACAAAAAATGCCATTGTGTTTCCCTGACACGGCCTCAGAAAGAAGACACCACGCCGTAAAGACGAAAGCGCCTCCTATCTTCATAAGATAGTGATAAGGAGGATGGGCTACTAATATAAAGATGATGACCTTCTCTCCACATCTTTATATAAAATGTATTAAAAAGTCGTATTACAGCAAATTTTAGGATCTTTGCAATAATAAACCGCCTTTTGAATTGAGAAAGAATAATAAATTACAATTGAGGAGGGTTTTTTCTGAAATATGGGGCGTATTCTCCTTATGAAAATAGGAGGCGCTTTCGTCTTTGCGGCGCGGTGTCTTCTTTCTGAGACCATGTCAAAGGAACACAATGACATTTTTTGTTTGTTGGAAGTCTTTCCAAGCCATCCAAACCATTTTACGGGAAATATTACGATACTAGTGTGAATTAACACCCCACCCCTATAGGGAGGCGAAAAAAGGTCAAATTTTATGTTCCAGCCCCTCTGACGTGGGTGGACCTGCATTTGATAATCTCTCCGCCATGGAGAAGGAAAGAAAAACGATTGTTCATTGATTTCTTCTCAAATAATTTGTTATTTTCCAATTATAAAATTCATCAGGACATCATTATAGAAAGACCCCTTCAACTTAAAATGAATGCGTTATAGTGTATGTTGCAATACCTTTGAGTAGGGAGGGTAATTCTACGTTAGCGTTATGGTACATTTGTGTATAGCGCACATACATACTCGTTGTTGTTGTTATTATTATTATTATTATTATTATTATTATTATTATTATTATTATCATCATCATCATCATCATTATTGTTACTACTATTATTATTATTATTATTATTATCATTATTGTTATAATAATAATAAATTATTATTATTATCATTGTCATCATCATTATTATTATTATTATTATTATTATTATTATTATTATTATTATTATTATTATTATTGTTGTTGTTGTTGTTATTATCATTGCTCAGACACACCCAAGACATGGACGAGTGACCATCTCTATCCAAAAGCGAGAGTAGTTTCAAGCAGTTGAAGTTAGTCTGCCCCGTTAGTTTAATTTCATTTCGGAGAGGCAGAGATGCAGGACATGCGAATTCACGTTAAATATTTCAGCTGCAAACACTGTGCACCTTCGATGAGTGTGTAGTTTTAAATTTTATTTTAAAAGAGATTTCGTTCATAAAGTCGTGAATTTTGATGGCAAACAAAACTAATAACTGTAAAGAAGTGGAGGTAGTTGAAAAAAACAGAATGCTACATTTTTATAGCAACATTGATAAGAATAAACCAGAATTTTATTTTTCGACTGGATGGAAAATGGAATTGTTAACTTCAATAGAGATGATAGTAGTATTTTCAGAACAAATCGTCTTGAAATGTGACATGTCTTTTACTGAAAAGGGGAATGCTGTTACCTATTTGCACATACAATTTGATACAAAGAATTTTGAGCGCTTAGTGAACATGTTCAATTGAACCAGCGTTATTAGTTGTTAGTAACACGTTTATTATATTGTGTAACGTCAATCGTGTTTGAATTAAATGTTTAAAACATAGAGTAACGTACCTTATATTGAGGGTCGTATTTTGAAAGGTAATACTAATCTATTCTTGGAACCGGTGTAAACTTTTACAGTATTCAGGGACTTCACTTTTTGGGAGAGAATCGTTTGACGATATTATTTGGGTCAATATTGATTGCTCTTTAAATGTAATAAGGGAATTTTAGAGACGTATAGATTGTTGGAAGATAAGTTCTATGAAAGCTTGAATGGGATTTGCTCATGTTGGTATTGGTTGTAAGTTGATTGATAAAGAGTTAAAGAGAATTATAAGTTATTGCAATCCTCGGGTCTGAGATAAGGTTGAGTCAGCTATGTGCTGAATTTGTTGAGTGAAGAAAGGAGATAAAGATCAATAGACGATCTCGTACTCTGCGGCGAAGATTTTAGTGGAGACATCACTCTTAGAAAAGATAGGTTTTGATTAGAACCTCTCCTTGTCCCGTATTTGGAACCTTTAAGATTCTTCAAAGAAGCAGAAAAGGGTTCTAAATGTTCTTTAGAACCATTTTTGATTCTACAAGGAACAATTTGGGGTTATTTATACACCCAGTGAGGTTCTAGATGGTATGAAGAACCCTGTACAAAAATAGCAGGGTTCTTTATACTATCGAGAACCCCTCAGGTTGTAAAAAGAACCCTTGTAGAACCAAGGATGGTTCGAAAGAACCATTTAGAACCATTTTCTGCTTCTTTGAAGAACCTTAAAAGTTTCAAATACGGGACAATGACAGGTTCTTATCAGCACCTTTTTTTTCTAAGAGTGTAAAGTTCAATAGTTGGTGTTATGAGGTAGGAGGTGCTGAAGATTGGTATGAAGATCTTGCAATCTCATCATTTCTGTAAATTTTAGGCTGAACTTTGAAGAATAACGGGTGAAGGCCGGTATAAGGAACTACCATCTTACAATTCTAGACTAGTGGGTCCGTGCTTTGTGCTTCGTTAGCGGATGAGAAAGTTTGGAAACTTACAATTTTTGTGAGAAAAAGGTTAATGATAAAACGTAGGCATTGTAAAACAATGTTTCCAGTTTAAAAACTCCGAGCTACATGATTCCCCATGCTACTAGTGTCTTTAATACGGTCTAAAAATGAAGCCCCGAAAAAATTGCAGTGTAAAACAATCATTAAGTGCTTTGAAAAAGTGAAAATCATTGAGAGACCATTCCAGCTTTTCTCCATAGACTGCTGGGTTGCAGAATTTCCTATCGCCCGACATAAAATTAATGTGCCAATTTGTATCTTCACATATTGCACTAGTGACAGCATAACTGTACAAACCTTGGTGTTCTAGGGTGTATTTCTCCATTCAAACACTGTGTCAGATAGCAAAGTTCGACAATTTTTTAAACGGGTCTTCCACAGTGTTATATAGTGTCTTTAAATTCTGATGAAGTTCTTGGAAGAAATAGAATTAGGAAGTGATTTTGTGGATAGCTGGTTAATAAAACAATACTTGATAGTGCAGCTTTACACACCTATTGGAAGTTTACACAATTTGAAAAGTGATAAAGAGGACATTGTGTATGTAAGTGGTGAAACCAAAGATTCAAAATATGCATTGGTTTGGTGCTATATACTCTTGCAATATTTGTAATAGTGAAAATTGTTGATGACTTGTAAATGATTTCTAAGTTATCTAATTACATAAATCCATTTTAGTGTTTGGTTAATGGTGTGATCTTTGAACTATTCTTTGTGAATCTTCCATATGACAAGGACTACTTCCTAATGAAACTAGTAGTAATCTAGTGGTCTAGAGAAAATGTGGAGTATACCAGCGCCACTGGTTTCGACCTGTTTCCCTTAGTCTTGATAGATTGATTAGTTAATTTTATTTCAGTGCAACAATAGTCGTCACATTACATTCAGTTGAATTCAGCATGCCAAAACCCTTTGTAAGAGCAATAGGCGTTTCACTTGATGGCCACTTTTCTCGCATCATCCATTCCATCTCTCCAACGTGTCCAATGTCTTATGTTGTCAATCCTTTCACAGCGTTTCTTCATCTCTGCCCTCTTGCACCGAGCTCACCCGCAATAGACGCTAGCACCACCGACTGTCATCTCTATATTTCCAATGATCATATTTGTTCAGCTTCCTCTTCTTTACCATCTCCAGGAGCCATTCATTTTCAGTAACACCGATGGTTTCTCTTACCCATTCATTCGTTTTCCTGTCTTTGCAGCTAATTCTCAACACTCTTCTCCATAGCCACAGTTCAAAAACCTGTTTTATTCTTTCTTCGTCCTTCTTGATGTTCCAACTGTTACAGCCATACAGACCGATGCTCCAAACCGAAAGCCCGTGGTAGGTTATCCAAAGTTTGGTAGTTTCACTTCATTTCATTTTATTTTATTTAATCACGGTACCTGGCTTCAGCCCTTTGCGAAAATTTCGCGACAACCCCCCCCCTCCACTGAGTAATTTTCAACCTTGTTGAACTGGCGCGAATTTGGCCTGTGAACATTTTTGTTCGGCTGCGAAAATTTTCCGCCGACGAGTACCTCCCCCCCCCCACACTGAGCGCTTGGCGTTGTGATTGGCCGCGAAATTTAGCCGTGAAAAATTGTTTTGGCTACGAAAATTTTCGCGCCGATACCCCCCCCCCCCACACCTGAGCGACTTATTCAGCTTTCTGATTTGGCCGGCGAATTATGGTCCCCCCCCCACGACGCGAATTTACACTGTTGATTTGGCGCGAATTTTGGGCCGATGGAAAATTTTTTTGGCTGCGGGGAACAATTTTCCGCCAGATACCTCCCCCCCCACCACAATTGGCAGCTTTGCAGTTGTTGAGATTTGGCAGCGAATTTAGCCGTGAAAATTTTTTTGGCTGCGGAAAATTTCCGCGATACCCCCCCCCCCACACTGGAGCGATTTTTTCAGCTGTTGTTTGGCGCGAATTTGGTTTGATTATTTTATTTTTGGCGCGAAACAAATTTGGCCGCCGGAATTTGCCGTGGAAAAAAACTTTTTTGGCCGCGAAATATTTTGTGGCGGCCTCGAAAATTATATATTCTCTTGCACCTTCGGTTGAAAAATCGTTCCAGGGCCCTGATAGTTATATGGTCGATCCAAGCATTTTAACTTGTTATACGTATCTCTTTTTCATCACCAGTACTCTTGCATCTTTTCACCTGCATGGACTGTATTTGCCATTTTGTCTTTTCGTGTCAATCAGAAGTTCTATTGATTTTCATATACATGTATAGCTTGCTCGAATTTGCATTAAATTCAATTTCTTAGACTAATATTGAATGTTTACGGGATTAGTTATTAATGTCCTAGCCACAGTGGCTTGAAGCAGACGCCTCAGCGTCCTCTGAGAAAATGATCCGAAGTGAATATGATATAATATACGATAAACAATACATTTTAAGGTAAACAAAGCAGGGCTACAGAAAGAAATTCCCGTATAAATGTACAAATTATTATTTGAAATGGCCTGTTATTAATGTATCATCCATGGCTAGCGAGGTAAATATGGCTATCGCATAACCAACGAGCCGTAATCCTTCAGGGAGAAGATGTGTTCACGGGTGGCGCAGTGCGATTTTTGCCAAGTGTGGACTTGCTTACATCGTGGCTTATCCCGATACAGTAAATTGCAAATTGGCTTCTTTCCCGCAATCTTTCTCGCCACTTCGGTTGGAGGACCCGGCCCAATACTTGTTTTCTGCCTAAAAAAAATAAGATCCATTGCATGAAAATGTACATTGTTAGCCCGAATTCTTAGGAATATTGGCATGAAAATATTAGGGTGTTGCCCTAATCTTTGGACCACCAGAGAAAACTCGCAAACATTTTGGATTTGAGAATCTCCATCCAAACAGTTGAGCTGGGCTTGCAACAGGCCTTTAGTAACAACTGCCTACTGCCCTCATAACCGCTAAAGATGAGTAAGCGGAAGTCGCTGCGCCGATGCCGAGCCGGAGGCGTCGTGCAGTGCGTCGGTGGGCGTGCCGCTCTGTGATGCTCTCCTTTATTCTGTCCAATGAGGACTTTCTCATAACAGTTTCTCACACGGAGCAATTCTTTTAACCTTTTCTCAGTTTTACTAAAGATTTGAAGTTTAAGACTTGAAATATAAATCCATCCGCAGCGATGTAAATAAAATATACCTATTTGAGTCATTCGCCACTCTTTAACTCCATTATTCGGCGGACGATTTTGATTTCTTCTATAACATGCATTTTCCGATAGACTCCAGCTACAAGTTTAACTTCCGTACTTGGTCTCCAATGGCGTTAATATCTACATTATATTATGGCACGCACCGGCTGAAAACAGAACATACATCTTATCTTTTTCATTGTCTATGCTATTCCTTAAATTTTCATGTTTTGACCTAGTGGTTCTCCCAATATGGTGGTGCACCCTTGATAAGATTTTCGATCCGGTGCAGGTGGCGGTACATATTACAACCTTATTTCTACGGATCCTATGACTCTCTTCTTCCATATCTTAATACGAGAAAACCTTGGACCAACTAATCGAATCACTTCGCCACAATCATATGACGGGCCTTTGCGACCTCTCTCAAACGGCTCCGTTGAGACACCAAGCTCTGGGCCTTTCACCGAGCTCAGCACGTCTTGCTCATTCTAATCTTTACTATGCACAACGTCTATTACCTGGTAATCCTTCTTTCCCGCTCTCTTGACTCCATTGATCTGCGACCTTATACATGCTTCACTTAATCCATTTCTGCCAATCTCCACTGCCCTCTTCAATTCTCATCATTTCTCCATACATCGTAAATTTTACCGGCCGGGGACTCCTGTTTACTATAAAAAACAGTTCTCCCCGCAATGGCCGCTTTTATTTTCACTTATATTAGCATTTCCATTATATGCGAACTCAATTTTCAACATTAGATGCAATTAACAATAATTTTTATCTTGCCTAAATATCAAAATTTCGCTATAACCATGTTCGTCTATACCACAGGATATGCTCTGTACTGATCCTGGAATGTAAACTGTCGCAAGAGTTGATTCAACTGTATTAGTTGGCATGTCTAAGTGATTTACCTCGAGCGAGTATACGCTAGCGCGTTTCATTGGTTGGTTTCCTTTGAAAGACAACTACAAAATGCCGATTAAATTCTTTATGCTTGATGCAGTCCAGTTTGAAGGGGGGCTTTCTATTAAGCTCTCACGATTGGAGCTTAACATCGTGTTCCTCCACACAACCCTGTATGCCATATTTTAAAGTTCATGTGATTAACATTTGATTGTTTTTTGTTTTGTTTAGTGTGAAATAATATTGCAATTATATGTAACATGCTTTTACAGTAACAACTGTGTATCTGTGCTAAATCTTTAAGGCCACCGAGTGATATCCATTTTAGGCATTGCACCATAGTTTACAGGGCGTTGCCACCAATTAACCCTACGTCACCATACACACTTGCAATATGCAGCTTTTCACTATTCCTGCGAGACTTGGATGGGAGCACCGATGCGCACACATCACCCTATTTCTCCAATTGCTTCAGGTCTAAGTCCTTTTGTTTTGTCTTATTCCACTTCCAGGAATCATCAACGTAGGCGAGGTGTTCAACTTCATGAGACATTTCATGCCATCTGAAGATAGCATCGTGGGGATCACTGGTCAATGTGCTGCGCTGTCCGTACAACATTGTGAATGACAAATTGACTGCGTTATGTGCAAAGAGCTTAGCTGAAATCAAGGAGTAGAGAGGAGGAGGGAGATAGATGAAGCTAATTACTTCCAAACAGAAAAATGCAAGGAAAATGACCGAAAGATCTGAACCTGGCCGGCAAGAAGGAAGAGGTAGCAAGAGAGCAATGTTTGGACGCAGCAAGCGCGACTCGCTCAAAACATTGTGCGACAATATCATA
>JZLH01S0400972.1:0-11163 GCA_001188425.1 Eucidaris tribuloides | reverse complement strand
ACACACACACACACACACACACACACACACACACACACACACACACACACACACACACACACACACACACACACACACACACACACACACACATTCAGAAACCCTCCCTACTCAAAAGTATTGCAACATATACTATAACGCATACCGTACATTATGAGTTGAAGGAGTCTTTCTGTAATGATGTTCTAATGAAGTTTATTATTGCAAAATAACAAATTATTTGAAAAGAAATCAATGAATATTATTTATCCTTTCTTCTCCAAGGCGGAGAGATTATCAAATGCAGGGGCACCCTCAACAGAGGGGCTGGAATATAAGAAATTAACATTTTTTTCACCTCCCTTTAGGGGTGGGGTGTTTATTCACTCTAGCATCGCAATTCGATTTCAAATTTGCCGTCAAACGGTTTTGATGGTTTGGACAGACTTCCTAGTAACAAAAAATGCCAATATGCTCCTTTGATGCGGTCTCAGAAAGAAGACACCACGCCGCAGAGAGGAAAGCGCCTCCTTCATAAGACAGTAAAATAGGAGAATAAGGCTACCAATGAAAGATGATGGTCTTCTCTCCGCATTATTGTATCCAATGTACTGAAAAGTCGCATGACGTAAATTTTAGGATGTTTACAATAGTAAACCGCCCTTAGAATTCAGAAAGAATAAGAAATTATAACGTGAAGAGGTCTTGTCTAAAATATGGGGCGTATCCTCCTTACCACTGTCTGATGAAGATAGGAGGCGCTTTCCTCTTTGTGGCGTGGTGTCTTCTTTCTGAGACCGCATCAAAGGAACACATTGGCATTTTTTGTTAGTAGGAAGTCTTTCAAAACCATCAAAACCGTGTGACGGCAAATATGAAATCGAATTACGATGCTAGAGTGCATAAACACCCCACCCCTACTGGGAGGCGAAAAAATGTTAAATTTTTATGCTCCAGCCCCTCTGTCGTGGGTGCGCCTGCATTTGATAATCTCTCCGCCTTGGAGAAGAAATGAAAAATTATATTCATTGATTTTTTTTCAAATAATTTGTTTCCATTTATATACTTCATTAGGACATCATTACAGAAAGACTCCTTCAACTCAACATGCATGCGTGATAGTGTATGTTGCAATACTTTTGAGTATAGGAGGGTACATGAAACACAATACAGCATTGACATACATGCATAGATACGGCTGTGGCTGCGAATTAAAAGAATAAAAAGAAGAAATGCAACTCATAACTTATAAGAAATTGTAAATTTCATAATTTGTAACTCATCAGGCAAGAAGTTAGCAAACAAAGGGTCTGAATTGAGGTCGACGAATGGAAGTGTATTGGCAACTTACCGGTAGCTCTGCAGTATGCATCCGGTCCACTCCACGTATCGTTGGCTTGGCAATATCTTACGGCATTCCCCTCCAGTATGTACCCCTCGTTGCAACTATAACGTAGCTCATCTAGGTAACCATAACTGCTCCCATCGACACGACCGTGATCCATAGTCTCAATCGGTGGACACTGTACGGCTATCGGAGATCAGAATGATCATCAGAAGGTAATCACACATTAGACCAAACCGTCTGTTCAGATGTGTATCTCGAATTATATTTCCCAATTTAGACACACTTAAATTGATCACACTCATCTTTTACTTTCAAAATGAGAAAAAATAGATTCACTTACTTACATCTTTTTCTGACTTTTCCTCTTAAAGATTGTGTCAGGGATTGGGAAGTCCATTACTGCCCTTCATTATCAATACCAAACGGTAGTTTAGTACTTATAAATGGTGTGTCGAAAGTCTGAGATCCATACGTCATGAATTTGTTGTTTTTTTATGAGAAAAACTAATAACGACATGTTACCGAAATGTTGTTCTTTCTGTGAGTTTCAATTTTGCTCAAACTGCGAATCGCGGTTACTGTGCACCGTAGCAAGACCAGCGCAGCCCTCTGATTGGTTAACGGCTATCCCCTGCGCGACCTTTGGCTAACGGCTGATCGGACAATTTTGGAACGGCACGTGCACGTTTGACGTCGCGGATTTTTTGAAATCGCTGGCCAGTCATTTGAAAAAGGATGAAGTTTAACCGTCCAGATTTTCACCAAAACTCAATATTTTACCCCAAGTCTCTATGAGAGGTGTTTATTTATATTAATCTTCACACTGGATATGATTTCAGCTGATTTGATTCATATAGATGTTTTTTGACGTGCAAATCAATGACACAATCTTTAACCCACTCCTTCTAAAAGAAATTCAATAAAAATTGAAATAAATATTTTAAGATCCTATTTTTGTACATGCCAATTTCTGTCCAACTTCCCACATTCCATATCAGCACTTTCCTTCTCTCTATGTACGTTGCAAATAGTCCACTACTTTTATTAGGACAATGAAATTCTACCACAAAATCCCAGGATCCGACTCAAAAGTATATGATATTATTACCAACCTACACACTAAGAAATTGGGGTGCACACATTGTCCCAATAGCACCACCCTTATATGTGCAGCTTTGAAGTCTGCGGGTAGCACGACTCGCACATTGCACCCTCAGAAGTGCAATTATGAACCCACAAAGGTGCATAGTATTAAAATGTACCCTTAAGGATGCAGAATTGCTAAGGTGCTTATATTGGGACATTTGTACACACCATTGCACCATTATTTCTTAGTATGTAGGCGGCTAAGTCTGTCAATAATTTTTATAATCAAGGAATATCAGTTTTATGACCATATTCTGTTATGAATAATTTCACTTTATTTTCATTGACGCATCTTTAATATTTGATCGACGAAAGACCAATTTCATGTAATATCCGTAGGATCTAAACGGAACAATGGACATAAGCATTTAAACAAACCGTATACCCAGCATCTTGTGTCATGAAGTTAGATGTCTTGGGTAATTTTATTCACCAATTATACAAAAATCGAACGAAACTCTTAACAGTCGTAATCAATACATTACAATTTGGAAACACTCCTTGAAGGAGTATCACCGAGAGAAAAAAATACTTGATTTTAACCGTAATTCCTTTATTCCTCAACCTTCTCATATGATCATATCACAGATTTACTGCTACCACTCCCCAAACCAACTCATAATATAATAAAGTGTTGAGGTTTGGGGCTAAAATAGTCCATGTCCAAACCCCAATTAATTTTCTTTGAGTGGCATCAAATTGTAGTTTTAGTCCTATAATTAACGCAAGCGACATCAGATCGTGCAGGAGATCGTTATGCCGGTTCGAGGAGTGTTTTTTTTTTGGGGGGGGGGGGGGTCGCAAGTACTTGAAATTTTCAAAATATAGGGACACACCAAAATCAAGGACTATTTCCAGAAAAGGTGACAAAATATACCACTATCTCTAAACATTGTCATATACCCTCCATTGTCAAAACATTTAAAGGCCTATTACGAAAATAATGTGTTTCTCGAATTTTGCTGTTAACAGTATTATAAAAGTACAAAAACCACTTTCTCTAAACATTGGCATGTACAAATATTAAAAGCATTAAAATTTGTAGTTTGGTTTGTTGACCTATATTATTGTGCGAGCAAGCGAAGCGAGCGAGAAAATGTTTAGTACATTTGAGCTCTGTGCAGATGACGAAGAAGGAGAAGAAGAAGGAGACGAAGAAGAAGAAGAAGAAGAAGAAGAAGAAGAAGAAGAAGAAGAAGAAGAAGGAGGAGAAGGAGAAGGAGAAGGAGAAAAGAAGAAGAAGGAAAAGAAGAAGAAGAGAAGGATAAGAAGAAGAAGAGAGGAAAAGAAGAAGAAGAGAGGAAAAGAAGAAGAAGAGAACAGGAAGAAGGAGAAGAGGAAAAGAAGAAGAAGAGAAGAAGAAGAAGAAAAAGAAGAGAAGGAAAATAAGAAGAAGAAGAAGAAAAGAAGGAAAAGAAGAAGAAGAGAACAGGAAGAAGAAGGAGAAGAAGAAGAGAAGAAGGAAAAGAAGAAGAGAAGAAGAAGAAGAGAAGAAGGAAAAGAAGAAGAAGAGAAGAAGAAGAAGAAGAGAAGAAGGAAAAGAAGAAGAAGAGAAGAAGAAGAGAAGAAGAAGAAGAAGAGAAGAATGAAAAGAAGAAGAAGAAGAAGGAAAAGAAGAAGAAGAAGGAGGAAAAGAAGAAGAGAAGAAGGAAAAGAAGAAGAGAAGAAGAAGGAAAAGGAGAAGAGAGGAAGAAGAAGAGAAGAAGGAAAAGAAGAAAAGGAAGAAGAGGAAGAAGAGAAGAAGAAGAAAAAGAAGGAAAAGAAAAAAGAAGAAAGAAAGAAGATGGAGAAGAAGAAGGAGGAGGAGAAGAAGAAGGGAAGAAGAAGGAGGCGGAAGAAGAGGAAGAAGAGAAGAAGGAGGAGTAATAGGAAGGTGGTGACTATGCAAGGAAGAATTGTGATGATTATTTTGGTTCGAATACCTCTGCAGTGTGCATATACTCCACTCCACGTTCCGTCGGCCTGACACTGTCTCACCACATCTCCTTCCAGCACGTATCTCTCGTCGCAACTAAAACGTATCTCGTCGAGATAAATATTACCGCTCCCAAAGATATGGCCGTGATCCAAATAAGTCTCAAGTGGAGGACACTGTACGGCTGTCAGAGATCGAAATGATTCATTACAGTTTGGATCGAATGGTATTTTTGATATTTGTATCTCAAATCATGTATCACAAGTGAGACACACTTGAATTGACCATATGAGTCAGCTTTCTCTTTCAAAACACAAATAAACAAAGTAAACAACAAATAAAAAAAAACCCTCTTTCATTTGCGAATTTAAAATGACGTGCAACAGGACGATTTACCAACTAGAGAGTAGTATATGTGTATGAAAGATCACTTTCCTCTTTTTAATCTCTTTACAATTCTCCAATTTCTCTATATTTTCGTACGAAAAACTGAATAACCGATTTCAGTTTGTAGACCTACAAATGACATACAATATTGACAATTTTAGCCCCCTTTCAAGGGCGTAGGCTGGGGGTGCACTGGATGCACGTGCACCCCCCCCCCCCCCGCAGAGCCATAGGAGTTCCGCCCCTGGCAAGCAAAACGAAATTTGCACCACCTTTTCTGCTTTCAATGCCTGATTTACTCAACTTTAGTTCCACCTCCTTAAGATGTGCACCTCCCCATGTCACTTTAATTCCACCTCCCCAAGATGTGCACCACCCCGTGCCCAAACCAGCCGACGCCCTTGCCTTTTGCCTATTTAATATCCCTACAAACCAATTGTTTAATCGGGTGACATCAATAAAATGGTATCAAATCGCTCAGAAAATAATATAGCAACGGAAAATGGAATGCACTCATCAGATATACAGATATACGCATACCCAAATGCACAGATACATTCAATTTGTAGTTTGGCAAATGAGCTTGAATCCACACCTGCAAGTATTATGAAGGCTGTGAGATGCGCATGCCCAGTCTGAAACTTTGTTCAACGCGCGAATACTTTGCGTGGTCATTTGTTCCATAGAAATCTACCTGCAGCACCGGTAATTTTTAACAAACGTGTCAGAAAAAATGAACCAGAGCGACATGAAAAAAAAAACTTTCTTGGTATATATTTAGCTTGATACTAAGGGAATATAACCTGACAGCCACTAGGAAATTGAAGGTATAAAACGAAAGAATTGACCGGTAAATGGAACAGCCTAGCGTCAAAGGGTGACTGTTTGTTCTGAAAGATTACGTAAGAGGGCTGTATAAAAGACGAAAATGGAAGAACATAACGTGAACGAGTTACACAATCGATTTATAAATCGACAGATTTTCAGCGGTATTTTTTATTGAAGAGTATAGAATGAGAGGTACTCAAGTCACATTTTGACGAAATTGAGTTAGTGATTGTTTTGAAGTCGTTTCATAATGGGAAATTTTTTGACAAAATTTTGGTCAAATTGACACTTCTGAGAATGGGTCAGAGAGGGGTCAACCGGGGTCATATTTTTTAACTTGGTCTAATTTCTTCAAAGTGTATCTCAACTTACTCGACTAGTTTCAAGGATTAAGAAAATAAATTATATAATTTGTCATATATCTTGTGCCTTGTTGGTGAGGTATAGGGTTACTTTCAGTCAAAGGTCAAATGAGGTCAAATTTAAAACAACGTCCATATTTGACAAATTTCATATCAAATTATCCGTCTTATGGACGAAATTACAAAAATATATACAATTAAGTGTTTTTGACGTTCATTTATTCGAGAAATGCATTTGTTTTCCCGAGACCCTTGTTTTCAGGAAAAGAAGTTCTTAAGTCCACTATATTGATTATTGATTATAAAAAATTGATAAGTGTGACAATGATTGTTTTTGTTCTATACTCATCTTTTAATGTGTCAATTAACTTCACCAAGTTTGGATGTACAACTTAAACAGTTGTGATCTGTAGACAAATTTGAAAACTTTGCACCTTTGTTTCTCAAAAGTAGTATTTATGTGACTTCAGTACTTCTTATTCTACACTCTTCAATTACACATTGGGTTTCTTCTAATCCAAAATATGCTAACAGTCGTGAAAAGGCTATTTTGTTACCCCCCCCCCCCCAAAAAAGATACTTACGGAAGCAAAAGAACTGTAGATGAGACCACTGGTAATCGTCGTTGCATGTAACCGTACCGTTGCCTTGTAACACGTAGCCATCTGTACATGTATAGGTGGCGGTCTGACCCGGCATATAGTACCTCTGATTGGTAGTACTGAGTGACACCAATGGGATCACGGGAAGTTCACTACAAACATCTGATAAAATCACATCATATTTGGTTATTTGGTATATGTGTAAGAATATATGGTTTTGACAATCACTAATTGATAACCATTTTACCAAAACATCTGAAGTGACTGTGGAATGGGTTCCTTTCTGTTGCTGTAATGTGACATGGACATCATATATAAGAAGGAATAAATAAGAAGAAATAATATCTGAGCTTTTATGTTCAACGTAAATCACTATTTGCATATAGTGTCCATGTAACATGTAATAATACATTACATTCCAGTAAAAAGGGTAGCCCATTCTATAGTCAGAAAAGGAAGGAGGTAATTAACAAAATCCTTTGATATGAGGCATATTCCCGGGACCATTGCCATTACAAGATGTACACCATGCTTGAGTATGGATTTTCAAAATGGACCCTAGACAAGTAATTATCCGTCGGTCTCAGAATGTATCCAAGTCTGAAAAGATACCCTTTTCACGTAAGCCTTCTTTTAAAAGTATACCATTTTTCCTGATTTTGTCGATGCATGTTTATACCCCTCTTAACAGACTGGACACCAAGAAACTACACAAGAAGAAGGGGAGACAGTATAGGAGATGGAGGGATGACTTAAAAGCACCCTATTGCATTGCTCAGCAGAGGACCTCACAGAATATGGTGAAATGGAGAATTGGCGAAGAGGTCTTCCTCTTGCAGTGGAGCGAATTATAGGCTAAAGGCAAGGCAAGGTATACCCTTTTCACTGTTCGTGCGTACATCGCCCGTAAAACATCCCTTTTTACGCGTTTTTTTCACACGCGCATGGTGTAAAGTGTCCCCCCCCCCCCTTTCCCGGAGGCGATTTTTTTTTCCATGAACTTTTCTCGCAGGACGCATGCTCACATGATCATACAACGAGACCTTATGAATATTCATTAACATCTCTGTGTACTTCATTGTAGCCATGTTCCAGTCAAGGTCATTAAAATTTTTAAACAAGCTACTTGTAGGCCTGGCTCTCACCACAAACCTATGAGCACCGAGATTCTCTGATGGACACTATGAATTCCGGGTTACAATATACAATGTATATAATAAAATAATAAAATAAAATACTTTTTTTAAGGTCAAAATTACATTTCTAAAAATTTTGAGGATTTTTTTTTTGTTCATGATGATATAGGTCTAATGGTCTCTCCTATCAATTGCCACTTACAAAACAAATTTTGATTCACGCTTGGGTGAGCACTGACCGTTTATGTGCAGAGTGAAAAAAAAATGACTTGCGCCATGAAATTGAAAGAGGCGGGAAAATTAAACAAGCAGTCTCAATAAGTACTCCCAATCAAACAAATGGCACTTTTGCACAAATTATGACTATGTTCAGGAACTTTGTGGCAATTTTCCAAACCAGCGGTCTGTTCTGAGTAAGACCGATTATGTTATGATCAGCAAGTTATTAGTCTGCCAGTTAATCAATTAATCAATCAATCCATCCATCTATCCATCCATCAATCAATCAATCAATCAATCAATCAATCAATCCATTAATCAATCAATCAATCAATCAATCAATCAATCAATCAATCTATCTATCCATCAATCAATCAATCCATTAATCACAATCCATCAGTCAATCAATCAATCAATCAATCAATCATTCCATCAATCAATCAATCAATCAATCAATCAATTAATTGGCTGAATCAAAGAAGTAATCAATCTCTCAAACCATCGGTCAGTCAATCAACCAGTCAGGCAATTGGGCAACTCTGTCAAATAATCAATCAATCAATCAATCAATCAATCAATCAATCAATCAATCAATCAATCAATCAATCAATCGATAACATTGTGTTGTGTAAGTATCCCCCGGGGGGGGGGGCAGTCAAAATATAATGCTGTACACATGCGGGACCAAATTATTTCCAGACACCCCCTAAACAAGTTTTTCTCTGTGTGCAAAATAACCCCCTAAACAAGTTTTTCGCGAGCTTCATTTACACATTTTGGCCCCTAAACAAGTTGTCGCCAGAATATGACCCCTAAACAAATTTTGTCTACTTGCTAACAATAAGCTTAAATAGACAAAAGCTTGGGGGAAAAACATACTCTAAACACGTTTGGCCAGTCTAAAAAAAAAGCTTTGAAGAAAGAAACATACCCTAAATACGTTTGACCAATCTTTCAAAACCACCCTTTTTTTTGGAAAATCTGTGTTTTTGATACCCTTAACGAGTGCACGCGCGGCTAAAACTGAAAAGATTTTGGTCACGCATGTGTACAGCAATAAATTTGACTGGCCCCCTGGGTAATATCCATCATGTTACATTTGAGTAAGAATGGGATCATGTTTTCTAGTTTTGTTTGTGTAATTTGCAGTAGTTTGCTAGCACATTTTAACTGGCGTGGAACTTGGGAACTGGGGCAAGACACTCTGTGCTCAAAAGATCTTGAAGTAATAACAGGTTATTAATTTCCACAATTTCTTAAATCAATGAAATCATTGAAATTATGGAAAATTGCCATCTAAATTTTCATAACACAATCATAAATTTATGAAAAGTGTCATTTGTTTGGAAGGGAGTACTTGTCGGGATCGATGGTTTAATTTTTCAATTTCTTTAAGTTTGTCAATTTTCACACTCTGGGCATGAACGGTCAGTCCTCACCCAAGTTTGAACAAAAAAATAATTGTTGATGGCACTTGATATAAGAGACCATAAGGCATCGATCAACATAAAAAATCAGGGAAATATTTTGACATGTAATTCTGATATTTTTTTTTTAAAGTGTAACTTTTTTATACACTCTTTATTACCACTAAATTTCAGTTTCAATATACAATAAGGATCATTTTAATATGACTGGTGAAGTACTTTAATAACGTAAATGTTTTTCACTTACTTTGAGGAATACATTCCAATGGTTGCCCTGCCCATGTACCATTACTCAAACAGACAAGGGTATAGTTGCCGCCGTAGTAGTGGTAACCCTCTTGACAGGCAAAGATGGCAACGCCATCCACAGCTCGATTAGTGTGGTCGTAGGTCACTGTAGTCCCATCGCCAGGTCTGATTTCAGGACAGCTTTGGTCAGCCACTGCAAAGAAAAATAGACATCCAGCACAGTGTAGGAAAGTCACCCAACATGAATCAACCACTTTCAGATTTGAGTTGAGGAATTTGTTGATTTAATTGATGATTTGGAGAATGGGTTTTCGTGGCCATTTTCATATTTTTTCACTCATATTAATGATTGTGTTACTGCTCTGTACCCTCCGAAATGAGCTTAATATTCTGTAAAGGATCTAAAATCACCCTTACAAAAATCTTCAGTGGTACCTAAATGATATTCGTATGGTGGTGAATGGTAGATGCCCGGGGGGGGGGGGCACTGTCATTACAAGTTGTACACTTTGCGCGTGTGAAAAAACGAGTAAAAAGGGTTGTTTTTCACGGTTGGACGATGTACTCGCGTACATTAAAAAGGGTATTAAAATCGCCAAAATAGGGAAACAAGGGTATACATTTAACAGAAGGTTTACTTTAAAGGGTATCTTTTCAGACTTGAATACTTGTTTAGGGTATTCTGAGATCGACTTGTTTAGGGTCCATTTTGAAAGTCCGTACACGCTCATGGTGTAAACCTTGCAATGACAGTGCTAGAAGCTATAGTAATGGTATATCAGTGGTGTGTAAATGGTGTGTACTGAATGGTAAAGCTACGTTCCCACTTAGCCGAGTTGTAGTCTCGAGTATGGCGAGTTAGCGCGAGCTTGAACTCGCGCTAACTCGCCATGAAAATTGCATGTTTTGCGAGTGATCTACGATGCAACATCGAGTTTAAGGCGACCACTTAACGAGTGAACCGAGCGTGATACGAGTCACACAGAGCTTGGTATGAGTTGTGATGACCTGCGTGCGACTTGTACAGACCTTTCTACGACTTGTACCGACCTACGTACGATTTGTGCCGACCTCCCAGAGAGTAATCACGATCTGGTTAAGAGTTTGTACGAGTTTCACACGACCAATGGAGTGGGAAATTCAACTACTTTGGAGTTGGATTCCGGGAGCATTATTTGCTCTGACCGAGGGAGGAAAATGACAGCATTTATATGCAGAATTCGATGCAAATATGTCAATAAAGGTTCATTAATAAATTAATGTACTACATTATAGTATGATAAAATATACCTCTTGTCCAAAAACTAAAACATCAACAACATCATTAAAAACGTGGATTTCTCCAGGGTTTTTAAATCAATTTGAAAAACGTTATAAAATGTACAAATCGTTTTTATATAATTCTACGAAACAAAAACAAAATAATCCGACATTATAAACAATTTCGTAATATTCCGACAACATTAATTCCTACACGTAAAAGACACTCACTATATCATTTAAAGAAACTCAGTAACAGTTTTGAAAATTATTACAAAAATCATGAATTATAATAAGTCAAATTG
>JZLH01S0400950.1:5561-20720 GCA_001188425.1 Eucidaris tribuloides | reverse complement strand
GGAGGGTACTCCGACATTTCACTTTGTAATGTACTCATACTGCCTACATGCTCTCAATTTGTCACTATGAACAATTTTTAGTAGGTTTTATGCTGTTTTCTGATGTCTGGGGGGACAATAGAATACTTTGTGAAAGATTGACGAAAAATTTGTGTGGTATCCAAACCTATATTTGGCTTTGAAATACACTTTCGTGTCTTATTATAGGAAAAGATGTTTGTTAACATATGACTTCAGCTTGTTACCTGGAAGAGCCCTTCCTCTGGTGACAAGTGTTCAAAAAGAAATCTGCACTTTCACGAAAAAGCACAAATTTGCTTGGCTTATATGTACAGTGTACTCTTGTTATAAAGGACACTAGTATAACAAAATCTTGATAAAACAAATAAATTTTTCTGGTCCCAAAGTTTAAATTTTTTTATTTTGTTTACCTATTGTGTACCAAAATTTTGATACATTGTACAGTGCACTCTCAATATAAAGAAGTCCTCGGGACCCATCAAATTTGTTCTTTATAACGAAATTTCTGTATATCAGGGTTGCAAAAACAACAAAATACATGTACAAAGGAAATCCTCGATATGGGACCAGAGATTTTACTTCTTTATAATGAAATTTTGTTATGTTCTTTATAACGAGAGTGCACTGTATGACAAAGCAATTATCCTGGTCCCAAGGAGTTTGTTATACAGTGCACTCCTGTTATAACGAACAAAATTCAGGTCCCAAAATTATTGTCTGCATATCTTATACACTTTAACTGTTCAGTTATAATGAAAATCAAATACAACGAAAGAAAACTGCTTGTCCCGAGGACTTCGTTATAATGGGATTTGCCTATATAGCAAGAGTCCACTGTACAAGGCATATGCAATTTTTACAAATACTGTATCTTTATTAAAGATACATGTATTGTGTTTTTATTGGCTAAAGAACAATTATCAGTAGCACCGAGGTTTGTATGAATTATAACTTCAAAGATTGTTATTAGGAAATTACATCATGTTCACACACACACACACACACATGCACGCACGTACACACACACACACTGACACACACACACTTGTAATCCCTCCCAAATGGGGACGTAATTTTCAATTGTTTGCAGACATGCAAATGAGGACGTACACATTGTATTCGACTGCCAATTGTGAACACACTCCCTCCCAACAGGGGACACCCACATGTAGACAATTCTGTGTGTGAACTTCAACATATAATCAGGGATGATTTTTGTGCACAGTAATTTAAAAAGAACTAGAGCAGTTCGACTGCGTGCAGTCGATGGGTATGCCTCCGCAGACAGCACTACCACCCAATTGGATTGAAAAGCATTATGCATGTTTGTACCCCATTTGATCGAAAATTTGTAAGTTACCTTGGTAATGAACCATGTGAGGTTTGTATAAGCCTTGTGACCTTTGACCTTTCAACTCCGCAATAAAATCATTTAATCTGTGCTTCATACTGAATACTTGAACAAAGTTACATTGATATCCGATAAACCACTCCATTATGGTGATACAAGCCCAAATTAGACATGTAGGAAGCCTTGTGACTTTTGACCTTAGACATATCACCTCCAAAATCTCATCAATTCATTGGTGCCTACATACTGTACCCGACTTTCATCAAAATCCGATAAGCCATTCTTAAGTTATCGTGTAAAAGACAATAGGTTTGTGGCCTTGTGACCTTTGACCTATGACCTTTCAACTCTAAAATCTCATTACTTCATTGTTGCCTTATGATACATACCTCACCCAAGTTACATCACAATCCCACCAGCTGTTCTCAATTAATTGTGGTAAAGAGCCCAAATCAGACAAGGATTAGGCCTTGTGACCTTTAACCTTTGACCTTTGACTTTTCACCTTCCGAAATCTAATCAGTTCATCGATGGCTTATAATACATACTTCACCCAAGTTACATTAAAATCCGACCAGTAATTCTTAAGTTATTGCGTAAAAGACAATAGGTATGGGGCCTCGTGACCTTTGACCTCTAAAATCTCATCAGTTCATTGTTGCATTATGATACATACCTTACCCAAGTTACATCAAAATCCCACCTGCTGTTCTCAATTTATTGTGGTAACGAGCCCAAATCAGACATTTATTAGGTCTTGTGACCTTTGACCTTTCAACTCCGAAATCTAATCAGTTCGATGTCTTATAATACATACTCCACCCAAGGTACATTAAAATCTGACCAGTCGTTCTTAAGTTATCGCAGTGAAAAGCAAAAATAAGACATGTTTTAGGCCCTGTGACCTTTGACCTTTCAGCTCCAAAATCTAATCAGTTCATCGTTGCCTCATAGTACATACTTAGTTCTAGTTACATCAAAATCTGATCAGTGGTTCTTAAGTTATCGCGGTAACGAGATCCGGTAACGGACAGACGGAAGGACAGACACACGGACGCACAACCCGAAAACATGATGCCTCCGGCAACTACGTTGCGGAGGCATAAAAATGATGCCTTCATGCATGGACCTACCAGGTCCATGCTTCATGCGAATGCTTATCAAATTTGCATGCGCTAGGTAGTAAATCATGAGAACATCCCCAATCTGAATGTGGAGCATCATATGTCCTTGTTTGGGAGAGATTACAAACGTGTGCATACACACACATGCAGGCATGCACGCACACACACACACACACACACACACACACACCATCCACACACACACACACCATCCACACACACACACACACACACACACACACACACACACACACACACACACACACACACACACACACACACACACACACACACACACACACACACACCACTACACACACACACACACACACACACACACACATTTTGTTTTCTCATTTTCCCCACCGCAATCCCCATCGTAAAATGAAGTAAAAAAAATTGGATAAATAAATACTAATACATTCAGATTTAAGATTAGAACCTGTAGAGTAGACTCCTATTAAATCACACTGCTTGGGACTGGAAAAATTTGTCATAATAAAATTTTGTAACGCATGTATCACTGTTGGAAAAAACAAAGATATTTTGACACTTGCGACCAGAAAAATCACTTCATAACGACAATATTTGTCCTATTAACGAGAGTGCACTGTACTAGCATTTGTTTTTTCTGTATACATGTGAGATATATTCCCCAGGGGGGTCTGTCCTCATTTGAAGGGAGAGGGTTTCAGGCGTGACCAAGAATTCACGTAAATGTTTTTTTTGTTTCATTTTGTAAATGATCGGGCACATTACTTACTGAATAGAGTCTCAAAATCTCCAAAAATCAAGAAAAAGGATACCTTTTTGAAACTGATGAGTTACACATTTAGGGTCTTGATAATTCAGCCTATGCACTAAGGGTTCATTCAAGTTGTAGTCCCCATTTTGAGTTGAAATATCCACCAAATACCAGCCCCGAAACATTGCACATGCCTGCAAAACACTGAGACAGGACTTGGATTTTTCCCAGGGTTCTATCTCAATTTCACCCAGATTGGTTCAGGTGTAATAGCACACACCTTTGTTGCAGAGTTAGTTGTTTCTATTAGTTTAATTCCCTTTCAGTTGCGATAATTACCCAACTTTTTAATTTTGTTCTTTTTGTGTTCATGACAATTGTTTATGAAAACTAAGGAATTGTGCTGTTTGATATCTTAATCAAAAGTAAAGACAATTACACTGACGAACTGTCTTTGTGGAGTAGTTATTATCCCTCTATTAAATGGAGGTTTATTGGTGTAAAATTTCATGGCTGTTCACGTCCATAATTGTGCTCCTGGATTGTGCTTCATAGGTTGGAATTTACAAATTATTTACATTATGCCTGATCAAGGGCCTCAGGCACGGAAAGCAAAATGTTATTACTGGCTAGGGGGATTATCAAAAAGTGATTACTTACTTAGGGAAGCAAATGACCGCTAATTATATTTACTAAGGGCATATTTTTTGCATATCCCTAACCCTCTTAATAAGGAGAGACAACCTAATAAAAACCTGTAAAATTTCATGGCTGTTCACGTCCATAATCGTGCTCCTGGATTGTGCTTCATAGGTTGGAATTTACAAATTATTTACATTATGCCTGATCAAGGGCCTCAGGCACGGAAAGCAAAATGTTATTACTGGCTAGGGGGATTATCAAAAAGTGATTACTTACTTAGGGAAGCAAATGACCGCTAATTATATTTACTAAGGGCATATTTTTGCATATCCCTAACCCTCTTAATAAGGAGAGACAACCTAATTACCCCCCCCCCCCCCGGAATATTCACTTGTTTATTGGCTTGAATGAATGTTTCTGGGAGGTGTGGGTGCATGTGTTTTTAATATGTTGTGCTCAAACAGTTGTCAAATGACATCTTCAACAGCAGTGTTACAAACGAAACATATCAGGCACATTTCATAAAAACAAGTCCATGATTCAAAAAGACATTGTGAACTTCAATGAATGATTAACAAACTTGACATTCTGGACAATTAAATACTGTCGGTAACACTTTCTCATCTCAAAATATTTGCTGGAATGTTGCAGAGTGTATTAACAAGCAGAATTAGAAAATCTCTTGTGACATGATGCATACATTATGTGCACAGTCTTAGCTTTCAAATGCCATTTGTTCTGTTCAATTTGCCAGTTTTAAACTTGAGATATGTTTTGTTAACGAAAGGGGAATATCACAATTGTGCCACTTTTACTACAGTCGATGATAGCATCAGACCCTCATCCCTAGTAAAAGTGGCACAATTGTGATTGCTCCTTTTCCTTTTTTACAACATATCACAAGATTAAACCAAGGAAATTGAACAGAATAAATGGCATTTAAAATCTAAGACTACAGTGTATGCCCTTGATGTTGATACAAGCATCAAGTCACAACAGTATTTGCCAAAGAGGACATTTTTAGTTGCTCAACGTTTAATTTTTTGAGATGCACTGTATTTCACTGATTAGTCACTGAAAAATAGTACATGTACACGTATTAGTCATATGAAGATCAGGATTGGTCGGTAAATACCAGTATTTACCGATAGATACCGCCTTGCTATTTTTGACAAAAAACGGGAAATACTGTGAAATACTATAAAAAAGTTATTTCTTGAAGAATAATAACTCTAAAATGTAGAGATTGTTGTTCAGTAAGTGTGATTCAACACAAAATACAACAACACACTAACTTAACTGATGGTGGGGAACTAGGAACTCATTCTGATTGGTTGGACAAATTTTCTACACAGCCAAATCAATACTAAAAGGAGGAAAATTTTAAAATAACCTGCTTTTATTTTAGAAACTGTTTTCAATCATTTCAGTCTGCAAATATCTGAATTGTTTCATAAGTCCAGAACACTTAAAACAGCATGATACCCCATAGACAGATATTGATTCTGTCCCTGTATATTCAGCAAGTTGAGGGCCGCACCCCCAAAAAAGGTACATGTTACACCTGAATAATGTACAGTGTAGTTCTGTGCAGTATGTGAAATAACACTGAATTAAATTATCAAAATTGAAAAGAGGTTTTTAACAGTATTTTCATTTAAAATTTATCAGTTCAAGGTAGATTTGTGCAAGAAGAGCCCAAATGAAGGGCGTTAATGGACTTTTAGTCGACCTTGTACAACTTCAAGAGTACGCTGCTAGGTATTGCCCACGTATTTCCCAGGTATTTTCCCGTATTTCCCAGTATTTCCCAGTATTCCCCAGTATTTCCCAGTATTTCCCGCCTGGGTGGGAAATACAGGTATTTCCCGGAAAATTGCCAACGCTGATAAAGATTCACATGAATTTTCACCGCTTACAAAAATCAGGTTTGGTGAAAATAAACGATAAAATTTAAACAAAATGCAGTGACATAACAGGACTAACTTCGTTAAGGGAATTTTAATTTTACACAGCCGATAAATTAGTTCTATAGCAAGACCTGGTTCGTGTGTCATCCAGTGTAAATTGAATACCTGCTGATCAAAGCTTACAAGGTCAAAAACTTACACAAGTGTAATTGAACGATTGTCAAGCAATCTTTGCTATGGTTGGACCCCACCCAATTCAAAATCAGTGGCTGAGAGCTATACCCAGCGTCTGAAACCTATATCGTTACAACTCCAGCAACGACCCAATTTCACATGATTTATCATTAAAGATTGTGTCAGGGATGTGCAAGTCCATTACTTCCCTTCATTATCAATACCAAACGGTAGTTTAGTACTTACAAATGGTGTGTTCAAAGTCTGAGATCCATATGTCATGAATTTTTGTTTTATGAGAAAAACTAACAACGACATGTTACCAGAATGTTGTTCTTTCTTTGAGTTTTGATTTTGCTCAAACTGCGAATCGTGGTTACTGTGCACCGTAGCAAGACCAGCGCAGCCCTCTAATTGGTTAACGGCTATTCCCTGAGTGACCTTTGCTGACAGCTGATCGGACCATTTTGGAACGACACGTGCACGTTTGACGTCACAGATTTTTTGAAATTGCTGGCCAGTCATTTGAAAAAGGATGAAGTTTAACCGTCCAGATTTTCACCAAAACTCAATATTTTACCCCAAGTCTCTATGAGAGGTGTTTATTTATATTAATCTTCACATTGGATATGATTTCAGCTGATTTGATTCATATAGATGTTTTTGACGTGCAAATCAATGACACAATCTTTAATATAAATTTCTAAAACCTTACAACTTATGACTCCCAAATTTTGAACACTTGTAAATTATTTTTAAATACCTTTCTTTACTTAGATTGAATCTGAGCAAAAGCAGGTTTGATGTGCACTGCAAATAAACACAACCTTCAGTCAGATGCATGAATATCACATTGTAACAGGCAGCAATGACATTGCTTATTTCTATTTACATCATTATATTTCATGGGGTAGCGGGAATACTCTGTGTATTGGCCTTGTCAATGAAGATACAGGTAAATTGCAGAGATGGAGTTGAGGCCGGCCTCGAACCAAGTCACATGTACAAAGTGTATGTGAAAAATACTTTTCAGCAGCCTCATGGCTCGAAACGGTCGGCCTCGACTCCATTCCTGGAAATTGGCTGCTACACAAAATAATTACTGTACTACCCAGAAGTGGTACACATCTTTCTACTTTTGTCATCATATTATCAAAAATACCAACACATCAATGTTGGGAAACATAATACAACTGACAAACTATTAATTAAAAACTACGAGCAAAATGACAAATACATGTACCACAATATGTGATGAGATCCAGGAATTGAGAAGCATATGATTGTCAAAAGGGTGGAGGAATTTATGCTGCCTCTACCCTCTTTTTTAAAACTTTTTTGCCATTTTACAGACAAAAATGGGCTATACATAGTCCCTTTGACCTGTCCCACGCTCTGCACGCTGAATCCCCAAAAGGCCAGGATAATGGGTATTGTTCTTGCAGTGATGAATTTAACAAGAGATCATTGAAAAGTTTTCGTGGCGCTGATGGTATCAAGAAAATTTATTTCTCAGAAGTTTTTACATGAAGCTGGTGAAGTAGCCTCCAGTGTTCTTCATAATACATGTACATGTTCAGTTCTCCAACCTCCACAAATAACATTTCTAGCACTTGAACAAAGATCAGTTGTATTTCTTTCATCAATTTTGTGGTAATGTGTCTGGGTACGCTCTTAAAATTGTAACATCCACATTTGGTCTGTCGTCGGAGTCCGTTTCGACCTTTCCCAACCGATTCAGCACACTGATACCTGCCGCGACACGTCCAAATATGGTGTGCTTGCCATCGAGCCACTGCGTAGGAGCCAGTGTGAGGAAGAACTGGCTGCCGTTTGTGTTGGGGCCACTGTTGGCCATGGACAGGATGCCGGCACCTGTGTGCTTGAGTTCTGGTGTGATCTCGTCTTCAAACGGCTTGCCCCATAAAGAGTTGCCGCCTCGACCTGTGGGGTGTGGAAAAGAGCAGAAATGGAATTAACACTATGTAACCTGCAAGAATAAAACAACTTTATACTTTTTAACGTAAGTCCCAAGCAGTGGCAGCCACATACCAAAAACACAAAATTTAATCTGTAGGATCAAGAAGTTTAGTACATGTGTAGGTCTATAATCAAAACAAAATATGTACCTAGATAGTTGCACTCTATAGTGAAATGTGCACAGTTTACAATGAAAGGCACTGTTCTACCCAAGGTCATATGTGCGAGGTAAAAAATCGCATTCACTGTACATTACAACAGACATTCAATGATACATTGTACATCACCATCAGAGATCTATTAGAAATAACCCTAAATTCTTCTATTCAAGGGTGTGGGAATCTGCTAAAATAGGCAAACATTAAAGGCAAGGTTCATCCTGACATCAAGTTGGTTTTAATAAAAGCAGAACAACGAGTGAAACATAAGTTTGGCGAAAATCTGCCAAAGAATAACAGAGTTATGAGGTTTCAAAGTTTTAAATTTGTGACATCACATGCGAGCAGCTCCCCATATGTCATGTAATATAAATTCCATAAATTCATATTTTTTTAATGGTTGATGAATGATAATTGATTTTTTTTCATAGAAGCATGTATGAAATAATGTTACTGATAATATATTGAATGCATAGGTAAAATCACTTTCAAATTTCTGAGAAAATGGCACTTTTATGGAATTTGTATGACATGACATACATGTACATGTATGGGGAGCTACTCGCATGTGACGTCACAAATTTAAAACTTTGAAACTTCATAACTCTGCTATTCTTTGGTGGATTTTCGCCACACTTTTATACTATGTTTCTCTCACTGTCCTGCTCTTATAAAAATCAACTTGATGTCAGGGTGAACCTTGCCTTTAATGATAACCATGCTTAAAAGAAATTTATATATAACTATGCTATTTCAAAAAATGTGACTGATTTTAATAATACAGTGCACTCTCGTTATAAAGAAGTCCTTGTGACCCATGAAATTATTTCTTTATTATTCAGTGGTTGCAAAAAACAATAGAATACAAAGGAAATCCAAGATATGGGACCAGAGATTTTACTTCTTTATAATGAAAGTTTGTTATATCAGTATTCTTTATAACGAGAGTGCACTGTATTCTACTTTTGTCCAAAATTTAGTCTTCAAGAGATATGATTATCAAGAAATTAAAGACAAAGACAACGTTTAACTTTTAAATTGTCAATGGACAAATATGGGTCAGTCCATGGGATTGGGTCATATTCTGTGACATACCAAAACTGAGAAACTGTGCTCCAGTTTCAGCCAAGTTACATTTCTCAATAATTATATTAGCCTAAAATGTGTGGCCAACTATGTGAGAAGTCCTTTAGCATCATGGTATATTAAGATTACATACATTGAAGTTATTTTAAAAGTGATGTCCATGTTACGAAGGTAACAAAGGTAAAAAAAAAAGAACTGAGTATCAAAGCAAATCCAGTACAAATTACCAACTGAAGCAGCTATGATTATACAGTAGGACACAGTCCTATGTTCACGCCATCAAAAATCATCTACAGTACATGTATGAGTTGGTCTTCATTGGGTAGACAAGCTCATACCTCCGTTACATGGATATCGCTATATTTTTTCACCCAACCCTGTGGACTAACCCATATCAAACTTAGGAAAGTTATGCTGCGACTGGCAAGACGGTCTGGAAAACATGAATACCCTCAGGCCAACTCTTAATTGTAACACAGTCTATGGGGGGGGGGGATAGACATGGGAAAACTGCATACTGGTAATCATTTAAGTTTTCACTTACATGTAGGCCTATTTAAAACACTAAATGATTGATTATTACTTTGGTTTTTGAAGTACAATTTCTTCATGGCTTTATTTTACGGCCTCATCAAAAACTCTTATAAGATTGTGAGCTGAGCATTATTTTAATAACTTGATTTCCACCAGCAATAAAACCATACACACATATAGACATATCTTTTACACATTGAAAATAAATCACATTTTTAGCTCACCCGAGCCGAAGGCTCAAGTGAGCTACATGTATTGAGATCGCTTTTCGTCCGTCGTCCGTAAACTTGTACACATTTTCATCTTCTTCTTTAAATGCATGATTGAAATTAGCCCAAACTTGGTAGGAATGATCCTTTGGGGGTGAGGATTCCAGGGTCCCCAAATGATACACCTGGCCCCCTGGGGGCCCACCAGAAGGGCTCTAAAGGGCCAAAAGTAGGTAATTTTCAAACATCATTTTCTCTAGATCCAGAAATAGTTTAGCTACGTCTCTGTGTGTGTAGATACCTCTATATGTGATGAATTGTTCCTCGTGACAATGCCCAGGGTTGCCCCATTTGGCCCCTGGGGGGAGGGCAACAGGTTGGGGGAGGGCCCTATGGGAATAATTCACATTTACATAATTTCTTTAAAGCACATGGAATAATTTAGACCAAACTTGGTGGGAATGATCCTTAGGGGGATAAAGGGGTCCTGAAATGGTACACATGGCCCTCCTGGGGGCCCAGGGGAAAGGACCCATTAAGGCCAAAACCAGGTAACTTCCAAAACACAATCTCATTTGTAACCAAACTTTAAAGGTAGATGTGTAACAGGGACCTTAATCAGGGCTCGACACTAGCACTTGCTCGCTTGCCCTGGGCAAGTAAAATTTTTATGTCGGGCAAGTAAAAACTCCAAATGTTAAAATTTACTTGCCCGACTGGGCAAGTAAAATTTTAATCATAAAATGAGCAAAACATAAAAATCTTTCCAAAAACGAACAAAATATGTCTAAATTTTGTGTTCAAGTATACTTGAAATACTTAATTTCAGCATTATTTTGTTCATTCATTAGATTCAATTTTATGACTCTTTCAATTCATAAATAACACAATTTGCAACCTCCTGAAGTAAAATAACAAATGTCCAATTTCTATTAAATTGTTTATTTCTGGGCAAGTAACTTTTTCATTTGGGCAAGTAAAAATCTGAAAGTGATAATTTTACTTGCCCAAAGGGCAAGTAGAAAAAAAGTTACTGTGGAGCCCTGCCTTAATGTTATTTGGGGGTCACATATGTAGGTCAAAGGTCAAATGAGGTCAAGTGATAGAATATACCTGCAATTTTCTACTATGGTCTGTATCCGCCCACTGTAAATAACTTGGATGGTACATGCCCTACATGTACCTGTATAGGGACCTCAATGTTAAATTAGGGTCAAAGGTCAAATAAGATCAAATATACTAGTGCTAGACACATTATGGCTATCGCCTTGTTTTTGTAAAATTGAACATTTTTTTTATTGGTTCATGTGGCTCCATTGGTGCATAGATATCAGGCCCCAAGGTCCAAAATTATGTATAATTGACTTTCAGCCAATTATGCCTTAGTTTGCTTTCCCTTTTTAAAAATTATTCTGCTAAATTTCTACACAGCATGCCCAACTTTTACACAGAATTTCTGCTGTAAATTTGAATTGTCTTTCATATTTTTTTATTGTTTATTTTATTTATTTATTTATTTTATTTTTATTTTTTAATCTATTATTATTACTTATTTATTTAATTTAATTTTTACTATTATGATTTTTTTTTTTTTTTTTTTTTTTTTGGGGGGGGGGGGGAGAGACAGGGCTATTCTGCCCCACCCTGCATATTTACCTGCCTTCATTGAATTCATGTTTACTAGAATTAAATCATAACTTACCTGTGGCTGTGGGATCACCTCCTTGAACCATGAAATTTTTGATGATTCTGTGAAATTTGACACCATTGTAGTATCCTCTCCTTGCTAACTCTGCAAAGTTCTGGCATGTTTTAGGAGTATGCTTCCAGTACAGTTCCACTGTAATCTTCCCCATGCTGCATCATAAACAACATTAATAACACTCTTAAGTATACATTTTACAAGACTGTAGAAATACATGTATTATGTAAAAATAAAATAAATAAACATAACTTGGCTAGTAGGCCAATTTATTCTCTAGCTAAAAAGAAGGAAAACTGTAACATGCTACATGTAACTCTTGCCTCAAGATGCCAAGTGTTGAATTTCACAATGTTTTTGAAATTTGAACTGGTTCTTGAATTTCCTACTCACTGAAAATTTTATATCAAATTTAAAGTTAAGCTAAATATCAGAACAAAGATTGGCATGTGCAATGGGTAGAACTTTAACCCTAATAGCCCCGGGGTGGGGGGCCATAATGCCCCCCCCCCCCTCGACAAGTTCCTCGATTATTCCACCGAACAAAATTTTTTCACTGCGCCGTTCGCGGGCTTTTTACTTTCCAATCTCACGCATCATTTGAGACCATTTTCGCAAAAATCGGACGTACCGTTACGATGCTGCACGACTTTTCGTACATGCATGCAACTCCAAAATTGCTCAAAAACGTGATGTTGTGTACAAAATCAACGCAAATTGTGTTTTCAGCCAAAAATCATAAATGAATGATTATTTTTACTTTAACTGGTAGAAATGGATTAATTTCATGCTGTTTATGATCACAAAAAAGTCCCCGACAAAGTTCAAATTCAAATTCAAATTCAGTTTATTTCCACAATCTGATAAAAAAGATACAATACTAAAAAAATTTACATCTCACAATCAATTATTACAAACCAAAAGAACAATACAGACAATGGCAGAACTACAAAACACATTACAGAGAGTGGAGGGAATCAACGTATAGGCTAGTTACAATTACAATTACAATTAGGATAGTTTACAATAAAATATCAGCACAGAAATCACAAAACTGACATGAAACATCACAGAATAAAGGGGGGGCAGGCAAGTTACAATGTTCTATTTCAGAACACAGATTATAAGGAAGAAAACGATCATTGATTTAACAGCTGCTGTTTACATCTTTTCTTAACAAGAGTGTTGCTGGGGCGAGCACATAATACGCCCGCCTGTAACGCAGAAAATGAAAAACATGTCACTGTGACCTTGACCTTTGACCTTTTGACCTCAAAATCAATAGGATTCATGGGATCCATGCTAGTATCATACACACTACATTACATGAGCCTAGGTTAAGTTAAACTGAAGTTAGCGCGTTTACAAGGACTTCACAAGGGTAAGATGAAAACATGTCACTGTGACCTTGATCTTTGACTTTTCGACCTCAAAATCAATAGGCTTCCTGGGATCCATGCTAGTATCATACACACCAACATTTATGACGGCCTAGGTTACGTTAAACTAAAGTTATCGCGTTTACAAGGACTTCACAAGGGTGAGATGAAAACATGTCACTGTGACCTGGACCTTTGACCTTTCGACCTCAAAATCAATAGGCTTCCTGGGATCTATGGTAGTATCATACACACCAAATTATATGAGCCTGGGTTAAGTTAAACTGAAGTTATCGGGTTTACAAGGACTTCACAAGGGTAAGATGAAACATGTCACTGTGACCTTGACCTTTGACCTCAAAATCAATAGGCTTCCCAGGTCTATGCTAGTATCATACACACCAAATTATATGAGGCTAGGTTAAGTTAAACTGAAGTTATGGCGTTTACAAGGAAAAGTTAACGGACAGACAGACGGACAGACGGACACCGAGCGTGATACCATAATACGTCCCGTAGCAGGGCGTACAAAAAGTGACAGACTGTTGGTACATTTCAAACTCACAGGCAAACCATTCCACAAAGTTCATTGAAAAAAACAATAAAAAACAAAAGGTCGAAAAAACAAAGAAATACAAAAGAAATTCACATACAATAAAATACATAAGAAATCAATTCTGATTCGGCAATTTTTGTTTTATAGGTGATTGTCAGAAATGTCAAAAAGAATATTTTCACAAAAACTTAGCATTCTACAGGCTATTTTAAGTGAGTTATAGGCAAATATATGATTTTATTCATAAATTTGCATTATAAAAAAAATATTAAATATGTATTTTTTGAAAATCTAATGATACAGTCTTCAGAGACTCCAACCCTAAACACCTCTTAAGCGGGAGATTCTCCCGTCGAGACCCCCTAGCAAACAGGAGACTCTAACGTACCCTATATCACCGGCGCAAAGCATGAAATTCCTTGCGGCCCGAGGCCATTTTTAGGGTTTTAGAAGCTCTCTGTTGCTGTCTAAGGCTTATTTTTTTTAAATATATGACAACACTAAATGAGGTCAAATCCACTGATTCAGATTCATTTCTTTTCAAAAAGGTGGTTGGGCGGGAGAAAAAAGGAGAAACACAGCTAGGGCGGGAGAAATTAAAATTCAAGCGGGAGAGCGGGAGATTTTGTGAAAATGGACTCAAAGCGGGAGATCTCCCGCCGAAAACGGGAGAGTTGGAGTCTCTGAGTCTTGTAGATTACATCCAGCTCTAAGACTAAGTTAGTCAGAGAAAACCGCCTGGTATGGGGAATATTTTTATTAAAAATGATATTTTCCTACCTTCCCCATACACAGTCGGTGGTATTTTATGAACATTGAACACCCGTGGAGTTGAACAGGCAACCAAAACTAAGCGATTTTTTATCTTCCCCAAACTGAGCTTAGTTTTAGTTGTCCTGTTGGTCTGTTATTGCAGGTAGATATCTCTTAAAACTAATTGTTAAAAAAACAAGAGCCCCGGGGGGCACGACGCTCACCTGAGGTCTCGCAAACTCTCTGTGGACCCATAGAAAACACATCAGTTATACGTATAGTTTTGGCCCTTGGAGCCTGATATCTAGGCACCAACGTTGCCAAAGGAACCAGTTGAAAAACTTTGCATCCCCTTGCCATATAGCTGATTTTGCCAAGTTAAATTAAATTCTAACATCCGTTTTTATAAAAACAAGGCACGACATAGTATCTTAACATTTGACCTTTGACCTACTTATGTGACCTTGACCACCAAATAACATTGAGGTCCCTGTTACGCATACAGATCTACCATCCAAGTTTGGTTACAAATGGGCTTCTGGTTAGAAAGTTACCTAGTTTGGGCCCTTATGGGCCCTGCCCCCCTGGGGGCCCCAGGGGGGGGGGGGGGGCTGGTGTACCATTCCAGGAACCCTCTTTCCCCTCCACCTGAGGATCATTTCCACCAAGTTTGGTCTAAATCCATTGATGTGAATGTGAATTATTCCTATAGGGCCCTAACCCAAAACTTTTGCCCCCCTTGGGGGCCAAACGGGGCCACCCTGGGCATTGTCAAGAGGAACATTAATTCAGCACATATAGAGGTATCTACACACAAAGTGGCTTAACTAAACTA
>JZLH01S0400939.1:6180-22204 GCA_001188425.1 Eucidaris tribuloides | reverse complement strand
AAAAGATCAATGAACTTTGTTCTTAAAGTCATATTCGATTTATAACTTTAATAAGGAATATGCTACTTTTAGATTTTGTCATATAGGTCATTAAACTGTGTTCTATTCCCTGCTTCAGAGAGAGCAGAGGAATACCCATCGAATATACGCAGTCGAATTGTTCTAGTTTATGTATAGCCATAGGTATATGCGACAAATAGTGTCATTCCTTTTACTAACATTAAAACATGTTTTAATTCTTAATTACCTTATGAGTAAACCATCAGTTTTTCCCAAGACATCCTAATGTCGCTCATTTATGAGAAGTGATGATTTAATGGAAACTTATATATAAGCCCATTTTTGATAACATTTGTTTGCTGGCATGCGAATCAAGGACACAGTCTTCAAACAAATTACATAATTTAGTGAAGTTATGTTGAATATAGATGCGTATTGTATAATTTAAAATCATTTACATCTGTGCATAAGTACCAAGTATATGATACCATGCCTCAATTTCTCTTCATGCAGGTTCACCATGGCAAACGAGGGGCGCTTCAAAGTGTGTCTCTTAAGATCACAGACGTGGCCGTTTGAGTAATCAGTATCGCTGTCCCTTGCCATGTGAAGAAGAAAGATATCCTATGCAGGGGCGTAGGCTGGTTTGGGCATGGGGAGGTGCACATCTTGCGGAGGTGGAACTAACTTGGTGTGGGGAGGTGCACATCTTAGGGAGGTGGAACTAAAGTTGAGAAAATCAGGCGTTGAAAGCAGAAAAGGTGGTGAAATTTTCTTTTTGCTTGCCAGGGGCGGAACTCCTTTGGCTCTGGCGGGGGGGGGGGGGTGGCACCCCCAGCCTACGCCCTTGAAACATCATATTGTGAGGTAACCACATAGAGTTGGATTATTTATACCGCACTCTATGGGTAACCATGACTATGGATAATTTAGGTTTTAATTGTATTCAGACTTTTAAAAGGTACATGCGATCAGAAAGTCAGTAAACTGAATAACTCATAAGTTTTTATATAAATTTGATTTATTTTATTTTTTGACGAAATACTCATTTTTCCATTAAAAACCAGTTCTTATGTTGTTGCTATGGCAAAAGAAATGATGTGGCATGAACAAAATTATCAAAAATTGCTGATAGTCATTTTGTTAACCTGTTTTCCAAATACTTTGAAAAAATATGTTATGTTTTCATGATTTTTCATAAAAATATTATTTTCTCAAAAATTAGGCGTTTCCATGGCAACCAACATATTGGGAGGTAACCATGGCCATGGATAATTAAGGTTTTGATTGAATCAGACTTTCAAAAGGTACATCGTAATCAGAAAGTCAGAAAGCTGACTAAGCACAAGTTTTTACACATTTGTTTTTGGGGGAGGGGGGATTTTTTTCGACGAAATACTCATTTTTCCATTAAAAACACATTTCTATCATGCTGTTGCTATGGCAACAGAAATGATGTGGCCTGAACAATTTATCAAAAATTGCTGATAGTCATGTTGTAAACCTGAAATGCAAATACTTAAAAAAAAAAAATACATATATGTCATATGTTTTCAAGATTTTGCATGAAAATATCATCATTTTCTCCAAATCTAGGCATGCGTTTCCATGGCAACTGTCAAATTGGGAGGTAACTATGTCGATAAATAATTAAGATTCTGATATAATGTCTTTGAAAAAGTCGACCTACATCGTGATCAGAAAGTCGAAAAGCTGACTAAGCTAGTGTGTTTCTTTCCCAACTATTCTTGCTAAATTCCCTCTTCAATGAGATGCTAGTCATTTTTCCTTTTAGAAGCAGTTCTTGTCATGTTGTTGCTATGGCAACAGGAACGATGTGACATGAAGCTAATAAAATTATCCAAAAATGCGGATAGTCGTGTTATGAGTCTATAATGATTAATTTTTCCTAAATTTACATCATATTTTCATAATTTTTCCTGAGAATATCATTATTTTTCTCAAAATTCAGCCGTTTCCATAGCAACCGTCATTGTTATGAGGCAACTATGACATCGGATGATGGGATTTTTTACATCAATCGAAGAAATGTGTTTAAATTGATATATTTTGCCATTTACATCTTGTTTTTATGATGTTTAATGAGAAATACACTTTGTTTTAAAGAAAATATTTCGCTACCGTGGCAACGGGTGAAGACGTCATTTAGAAAAATGGCAACAAGTGGATTCGTGTTCAGCACCCCCAAAATAGGGGAAATAGTACAAAAAATCAAAATCTACAGAAAATTTTAAGAACATTACAACTCGCCGTCTAATTATTTTGAAATACAATTTTTCAGGGCTTCATTTTTAGACCTCATCAAAGACACTGGTAGCATGGGGAATCATGTGGCTCAGATTTTTTTCAGCAAACACAAATCATGTTTGGCAGACTAATGCGACAATTGTGTAATATCCAAATTCATGTTAAGCTCAACATTTAATTCAAATTTAAATAGGGCATTATTTTCTTGACAAGGACTTGTCAGCCCTATTAAAGCCTTTTGGGGAGTTGAAGATTATTGTAAATCTTCACATTTTTTTTTAATGAATTAGGCCATGTTAGCTTTTTAGTGGGTGTAAAATTTAAAACAATTTTTCAAATGTTTATTTAACAAGCTACATGTAATACTGATGTAAATCTTATTTTCACATACATTATGATATGGCACCATTTCCATCACAAATAAAAAGACTGCTGCAAAGAAATCATTAAACAATCAAGAAGTTGAATAATAGAATTATTATTTTTATTATCAAGACAAAAATTGCTATTTACATGTTCTATATGTAGGCAAACTATTTGTTTTAGACAGGCATTTCATTAATATATTATTTTTTTTCAAATGAAAATAAAAATATAGAAATAAATCTAACATTGTTCAACAAGTCTAATATGACTTCGAGACCCTCCTTGATATACACGTAGCACACAGGCATAAAAGTAAAAATGATTTATTTTTTACCAGTCCACTGTCATGTAGATTTCCTCCACTTTTGCACATAATTCTAAATAATTGTTCTCAGTATATCTTCAGAATCAGACAATCCAAAACTCCAGTGAACAAAATTATCAAAATTTCACAATTTTTTTTCTGTACATTGCACAAATATGCAAAATGAATGAAAATATAAATGAATATATTTGCAGATCATTTACAACATAGTCAGAATTAAGAGTACATGACCCTGTACCCAACATGCAATCTAATAATCTACTTTGTGTTCCTTTTTGTTCAGTCAGTTCATTCCATTGCCAATCTGGTATTCCTATTCTCATTCCTGTTCTCCAAGAAGTAGACTAATATCCCACTACCAGAAAGTGGTATAAATTAGTGTTGCACGACTCCGACTATTTGTCGACTCTCAGCGTTGACTTCTATTGGCATGATCAATAGGTAAAAGGAAGCATACTATAGCCTATACAATAACTGTTCAGTGTCGTCCTTCAATGATTTCAGTAAATTCAACTCTCAAATGTGATTACGATCATTCAAAAATTGACTTTTTGCCATAGTCCCACACATTATCATCACTGTTTTGACTGGTTTATGCGGCATACATAATATGTGATTACGTGGAGTCGATTCTTGCGTTTCTAAAGTCGGAGTGGCGACTCCGACGATAGTCACGACCTAGACTTTTTACAACTTAGTCGTGCGACACTAGTATAAATGATTTGCCTCTACACACAGTGCATACACAATATGCTTGAACCAATCCAATACCCTGTTAGGTAGGTAAATAATTCAGAAGTACCTTTGAAAGATCAATTAACTTAACCAGAGTTGACAGTGTTTTCCATTATGTATGTGGGCTTGTCCACAGTCATGTGAAAAAACCCCAACATGGACTATAAAATCTACAATCATTCAATTTACTTAATTTAGAATTTTTTAGTCTGTTGAACCAAATAAAAGATAATCAAGAAAATGCATAGAGATGTCAATTATATCATGGGGTAATCTCCTCAAAATTCTACCTGTACAAATTCCCTACATAGAAATTGAACACACACAAAATGTTGCAAGTTCTGTACTTATTACAATATGCAAAAATTGTAACAGGTAATTTTGTAAGTGTCAATTCATGTACCATTTAGTAGAACAGTTTGCTAAAGTTATCCCTTTGAATTCAATACATCACAGATATAATCATTCATCTAAATTTTGGTACAGCTATGTGTAGGTAGTCCTAATTTCCAATTACACAACTATTTTCCAAAACTGTCCCTTTACCAAAGATAGGCCTGTATGACAACTGGAAATGAAATCGTTTGCGCACACACGTGTATATCACAACTACTTTACATACAAACAGAAAGGTGCCATCATACTTCTGAAACCTTGTTCTTACATGTACCTGTACCTTACAGTAGAAGAAAAATATGGAGTACAAAAAGATCTCTCACCATATGAAAGAATCATTCATCAATCATCATTTGCAAGGTATTATGTTTACGATCCTCTCATCTATCATGTTAGGTATCTAACAATACCTTTCACTGAACAAATAACTCATGCCCCTGAAATGTTATACAATCTCACCATTCTACAAAATATATCAGTGTATAATTTATGCTACACCATCATGACAATATTCATAAAACATTCTAGCTCAAAGACTTTGATGTTATGTAATTGTATAACCATTACTTTGTTTATAAAGAGTAATATTTTCTGTACAGTATCATTCAAACATTTCATTATCGAAAAAATACTCCGCATTTAAATACAGATAATAACCATGGACCAGACATAGAATCTAACCTTGGCTATTCCATATGATTATACTTTATGAGATACCAGATACTAGCTCTACTTCCTCAAAGAACAGATTGGCAAGTGTGTCATTACAAAATTCACAAAATATCTGGTACTAGTACTTCAAAGATTTTGGAGTTTAGTACAAATTTGCCAAGTACAGCACTTACTGACCTAATGGCCAATGAATCCTTACAAACTCTTATTTTTTTTTACAAACTAAGCACATTTTCAAATATTGGTCCTCTTTACAACATTTCAGACCTAGGCATCAATGTTTCTTGCACTTTACAATATATTTAATATTTCTCTTTTTTCATCTGTTAAAATTAACTCTCTCTCTCATCTTTGCACTTTAAATAAAACAAATATACTCTAATATTTTAATCAGTTTGATTGATATCGGGGATGAAAAAAAAATGTGGTACTACAAATGTAAGTATCTTGCAGTGAAAGAAAGAAAATTATGGCACATTTACAAAATCGTAAACAAGGTTATTTAGTAAAAGAAAGTTTTAAAATTCTGAAATAACATTTATTTTTATATTAGCTACATTTTAACTTATATTAAACTAGGCAGATTTGTCACATACAAATTCAATGGGGAATTGTACATTTCCTTCCAATGCTAAAAAAGGAGAATTAATTATATACTGTGAGTCGATTGGGTATTAAGTGTGCTCCTACAAAAACAACTTGAAATATTTGTTCTATCTGGGATGGAAAAATAAATCTTGAAAATAACAATAGTATTTTTTTTTTACACACTGCACATTACTATAATAATTTCTTTGCAAGATAACATTCTTTTTTGTGTAAACAGCTGATAGTTACAAATGTGAGATTTGTTTCACTTTTTCTTCTTGAAAGAAAATGTAAAATTCTCAACATTTTGATCTTACCAACCTTACTATCGCTTTTTTTATTCAAGAATTTACAATGGACTTCTATAATATATAACTCTGTCACCTACATTTCTGCTAAAATGCCCAAATTCCCAACTTCCAACTAAAACTCTAATATCTCATTCCATGTTAAGGCCACTAAATTACATGCACAACATAAGACTATCTGTACATGTCGCAGGTAAGTATCAAACAAAACTTTTTTTCATAAGCCTAAACTGCTACCATTTCACCTTTAAACAAGAGGAAAATCAACTTTACAATGCTGAATTCTCAAACTCATAGGCTAGTGCTTTAACATTGGGTTCCTTTTCTATAACCAAAACAAAAAGAGAAACAAAGTATAAATCCTGACACCCTCTTCCTAATCTGAACAATATGTATCACAATAAGAAAATCTGCAAATATAGAAAGTTATGAATGCTTGAAAATGTACAAGGACAAGTCAACCAAAATAATGTCCGACACTTACAATGAAATGCTTGTACTTTCCATAATTCTCATCCCACAAACTTTCCAAAATTACCAGAATACCCTGCCAACTTTCCATTTTTTCAGAGAGTATGTATGATTCTTATAAACCACTACCAAGAATTTGGAATCATGATCAATTTCAATGTCAGTTATTGCATAAATCTGTACAAATTCTGTACAATGAACATTTAACACACCCACTAACAGCCACCAATATCAAATTCATGCGAGAACCATTACTGCATGGCAGACCATTGAATAAAATTTGGAAATGTTTTCTTGATGTGCAATGTGAACAAAATGCAGTCTGGTTTTCCTACACCTGTAATTAATAGTGCATAGTAATGAGACTCAATTAAAACAAAAAATCCAAAAGAAATCATCAAGACATATGATATGATTTACTCTAAATCCCAGCCAGGTTTAGTCGAATTTCATTTATCTGGCCACCAGTTATCCAGAAAACCTTGTTTAACCTTTAGGGAATCATCAGAAATAACCTCGTCCTGTGATCTATGGGATAGGTGTGTTATTGCAAAATCAAACCATCCTCATTGGGTTAGATTGCTGCAATTTTGCAGTTCTATGTTCTGTTTATTAATTCATTTTCAACTGAATATCATTCAACTCATTAGAGATGATTTGATTTCAATGTGACACACATTCTCCACAGACCCCAGCCTGAGATATAGTCCTCAGTGGGTTAAAGTTGTAACATTTCTGCTTTATCTTATTTTCATTTTATTCCAAGAAAACCATAGAAATCATAAATTCTTGAAAATAATCATAATAAAACATGATCTCATGCATAAGCCTTCTGAACTACATAGAAATGTCATGTTTCTAAGCATTGCATATTCAGCAAAATTGTCTACCTGTACCAGATGTGTCCAAGAAATGCAGTCAGACTGTGTGTATTATTTCCATCCCATTTATATCGCTGTAATTACAAGAAATTGTGTAAATGTGATTCACACGAAGTGAGAAAAAAGTACAGACGACCATTATTCTCTACCCTGGTCATACTAGAAAAAATATATCAGTGGATTTTAGAAGCAATTTGTTACACTTAGGTGACTCGCTTCATTGTTCAGCTTTGCTCATAACTCTGATTTGGGCTTCTTGTCTGGGTCAAATTTGAGTGAGGCCGAGTTGATGCAGTAACGCTGGCCACTGGGTCGGGGTCCATCCTTAAAGACATGGCCTAAATGAGCACCACACTGCACAGATGATAAAAAGTATATTAATTCATTATTTACAAATATAGCAATAACATTATCAGTGGATATGCTTGTAAGAGTGACTAGATGATTGTATTTGACACATGAGAGCTCTTACATTCATAGACAATTTAAAGAATGTGTTTTAAGATTTATTTTTGTATCATCAAATTTTAATGTCCAAAACACAAGAAGGAGAAGGTGTTATAAAATTCCTGCAAAGTTGAAGGAAGTTTTGTGAGAAGTTTTGGCAGAAGTTTGCAATTTACATTACCAAACTTCACAAAGAATTGCTCTAAATGTAAAAACAACATATAGAAGCTTTCACACTGGCAGAAAAGCAGTGCCAGCACCACATAAAGTACCACATTTAATGCAATACACTGTACTTTTTCAGGTTTCACACACAAAAGTTTGAAAGTGGTATAACACCGCACTTAACACCAACTACAGTACATTTCTATTTTTGGTTACATACACAACTTTTAGAAAGCAGGCCGACACTATGTTGACAGCGAAACTATGGTGCTAAATTACTCTGTATGAAAGCAAAACAAAATAGCACTGGCTTTCAGTAATGTGTTAATCAGTCTACTTCTGCTAAACAAGAGCCCCCAGGGGGCACAACGCTCACCTGATAGGTCTCGCATACTCTCTGTGGTGCACATAGAGAAAACATCAACTATACATAGTTTTGGCCCTTCAAGCCTAATAACTAGGCACCAACTGAGCCACATGAACCATTTGAAAAACTTTGCATCCCCTTGCCATATAGCTGATTTTCCCCCAAGTTAAGTTAAATGTAAATGCTAACATCCATTTTAATGAAAACAAGGTGATAGTCAAAATATGTCGTGCCCTAAAATGTTAACATTTAATGTAACCTTATTTGACCTTTGACCTACTTATGTGACCTTTGACCCCAAATTTAACATTGAGGTCCTTATAGATATATATGTAGGACATCTACCATACAGGTTAGTTACACATGGGCTGATACCAAGCCCAGTAGAAAATTGCAGGTATATTCTATCATTTGACCTTTGACCTACATATATGACCTTTGACCTCTTAAATAACATTGAGGTCACTGCTATGCATCTACCATCCAAGTTTGGTTACAAATGGGCTTGTGGTTAGAAAGTTACGTAGTGTTGGCCCTTATGGGCCCTGCCCCCTGGGGGGGGGGGGCAGGTGTGCCATTTTAAGAACTCTCTATCCCCTCCACCTAAGTATCATTCCCACCAAGTTTGGTCTAAATCCAATGATGTGCTTCAAAGGAAATGATGTAGGGCCCTCCCCCCTAACTTGTTGCCCCCCTCAGGGGCCAAACGGGGCCACCCTGGGCAATGTTATGAGGAACAATAATTCATCACATATAGAGGTATCTGTACACACAGTGACTTAGCTAAACTATTTCTGGATCTAGAGAAGATCATTGAAAGTTACCCACTTTTGGCCCTTTAGGGCCCTGCCCCTGGGCCCCCAGGGGACCAGGTGTACCATTTGAGGACCCTTGAATCCCCACCCCCTCAAGATCATTCTTGCCAAGTTTTGGCTAAATCCAATCATGCATTTCAAAGAAGAAGATGAAAATATGTAAAAGTTTACGCACGACGCTTCGGCTCAGGTGAGCTAAAAACAATGCATGTCCAACTCCAAATGTATGCATACTTATCAACTTCAATGAGCTACACCTTTGGTCAGGGACAATAAATTTGTATGTGTCAAACCGAAACAAATTCTTTATCCTGTACTAAGAATAAGCCAAGAATGAATCATTGTGAGTGAGAGCAAAAAGAAGGTAAGTAGGGCCAAAGCTAAGCACCAGCCCAACAATAAATAACACCCGCCGATAATAATACAGCACTTAATTTTTTGTGTGTGAAAGGCCCTATTGACAGTAGTTGTAATACCTTGGCACAGACCACTTCTGTCCTGGTCATTCCATGTGAACAGTCATCCTTTAACTTCACTGTACCAGCAGCTGCTGTGTCAAAGAATGAAGGCCAACCTAAAAAGACACAGATCAAAAATATTAATCATTTTACAAGACTATCATTTGAATCCATTACATCATAGAGTGTTAAATGCTTGTTTTTCCTTCCTCTGAGAAAATGAAGAAAATGTACATGTATAGAAAAGGTGCTTCCACTCAAAAGTGCTGACAAAAACAAGTACATTAAACTTAAAGTGATAAACTAACATTGTGGAGCTTCAATTTAAAAATGTCAAACTTTGATATCTGAGCTAGGCCATAGTAAGTGTTGCAATGGACAAATATAAACACCCTAGAATACAAAAGTTTGGAAAGTTAACACTTGCCAATGTGCAAGTATACATGAATAAACAATAACTCGGGCGAGTTTTTATTTCCAGGTGTAGCACACAGTAAGTCTATGGGCAGGAAAGTGGGCAAGTGAATTCGGTGCAACTTAACGATTTTCACTTTTTTAAAGCACTGAAATATCATTTTGAAATACAATTTTTCAGGGCTTCATTTGTTAGACGCTCATCAAAGACACTGTAGCATGGGGAATCATGCGGCTCCGATTTGTTTAACTGTGGTAAATGTTAGCCAATACCTTTAAAGTTATTTCCTCTTGACTTTGTCCATTATTTTTGAGTAACCAAATGACTGTACTCAAACTTGATAAATGTTACTAAGCTACTACTCTTCACAAAACAATTACTGGTATATAAAATGCCATACCACTTGTCAAAATCATGACATTTGGAAAAACAAATATACTTCATAGACCAAACTATTACTGCAGTGTTATGCACATGGTGGGGCTAGTAACTAATCTGTATACAGAATAGCACAGATATTTATGAATGTTACAACATTACCATATGAGCATTGCCAGAAGACACAAAATTCTTACCTGATTGCGAGTCATATTTTTCAGTTGATCTGAAATACAAAAGCAATAAAATAAATACAATATTTATCCTCATTATAGGGGGAGATGGGGATTGGAAGGTTAAAAAAATAAATTTCATGAATTACACAGCAAGAAACCCTTAATTTTTGATATTTGTAAAATTTCAGGGGGCGGCAGCAGCCCCCCCCCCCCCTTCGGCACCACCCCTGTAATATTAAACATATAGATCTAGTCAGACTGTAAACTAAAATGCGTACACTCATCTGAAACATTGCTATCATATTTCAAATTGTCATGTGAAATGTCAAGATTAAAGAATGTCGGTATAATAAATTTCCGGTATACCGATACCGCAGAAAAAATATCGTTAAAACCCGGTATACCGGCCCGTAGCGGGCGACTTGCAACTCTAGCAACTGCACAACTCGATGCTGTAAGCACTACACACACAACATTGATGGCAATGTGTGGGACTGAAGTTAATTATTGACTGACGGTAGAACAGTTGAAACGATGTATAAGTGAAAATATTTTTAATATGAACATACATGTACCTCTATCATTGGACATAAATATTAACAACAATAAACTGTTTGACTCACCAAAATACGGATTATAACGTCTTTATAAAAGAAATTTCCCTCCGCATATCAGTCTCACGCACACAAGAAAAATATGACATTGCAAAGATTTGCGCGGTCGGCTCTAGTTCTATGGTGAGTCAAGCAGTTCATTGTTGTTGATATTTGTTAACAATGATAGTGATATGTTCTTTATAAAAAAATATTTTAACTTATACATAGTTTCAACTGTCATACGATCGGTCAATAATTGATTGATGGTTTCATTCGCACACATTGTCATCGATGTTGTGCCTGTAGTCCCTATGGCAACGAGTCAACTCGTGCATTTGCTGGAGTCGGCATGCTACCAATATACCGAGTTTTAACTATATTTTTTCAGCGATATCGGCATACCGGAAATTTGTTATACCGACATTCTTTAAACCTGGTGGCCTTTTTGACCTGAAATCATTAAATTGATCAAGCAAAAAAAAAATTTCGTTACAAATATCATTATCTTATTACAAACATCCTCCATTTTTAATCAAGCTACTGCAGTAAAAACTAGAGCACTCGGCGGTGGGGACCCTTCAAGCACATGTATCCCCCGAACCCGTCCCTTCACCCCCCATTTGGATAAATTAGAAATATGACATGGCATTCTATAAAAGTCAGAACAATGAGGGCGCTGTCACTGAAAACTATTGTTATGCAGAATGACCCCCCCCCCAATAAACCTTCAAAGCAAGTTTGAATAAAATCGGACAAGAAATGTGGCCGATAGATCATATACAAGTAATGTGACATGGCACCCAATTCGGAACACTGAGGGCGCGGTCACCGAACACTAATGTGGCCTACATGTAGAACGACCACCCATACACCTATACAGCAAGTTTGAATGAAATCCTTTGGGGGCAGCATCACCAAAAGTTATAGGTGTCTAGAGGTGACTATGATACACTTACACACCACATTTGAAAAAAATCTGTTGAGAAATGCGGCCAGTATAGTGCACACAAGCAGACCCTGAAAAATGTACCTTTTTGTGTACAAAGACGGACCAAGCGAGGGCGCCACCACCAAAAACAATAGGCGTCTTCACTTCACCATAATACATCTTCATAGCAACTTTGAAGATGATCTGAGAACTGCAGCCAGTAGAGCGCTCACAAGAAAATCTCTATAAAAGTTGGAACAATGAGGGCGCTGTCACTGAAAACTATTGTTGCGCAGAATGACCACCCCCCCCCAATAAATCTCCAAAGCAAGTTTGAATAAAATCGGACAAGAAATGTGGCCGATAGATCACATACAATTAATGTGACATGGCACCCAAGTCGGAACACTGAGGGCGCCGTCACCGAATACTAATGTGGCATACATGTAGAATGACCACCTATACACCTACACAGCAAGTTTGAATAAAATCCTTTGGGTAACAACAAAGTAATTGAAAAGTAAAATTTAGACTATCAGGTTGACCTTTGACCCTGTAAAAGGCGGAACATTGGGGGCAGCATCACCAAAAGTTATAGGTGTCTAGAGGTGACTATGATACACTTATACACCAAATTTGAAAAAAAATCCGTTGAGAAATGCGGCCAGTATCGTGCGCACAAGCAGACCCTGAAAAATGTACCTTTTTGTGTACAAAGACGGACCAAGCGAGGGCGCCACCACCAAAAACAAAAGCAGTCTTTGCTTCACCATAATACACCATCATACCAAATTTGAAGATGATCCGAGAAGAACTGCAGCCAGTAGAGCGCTCACAAGGAAATCTCTGCGGTGGCGGACGCGGCGCGAGGAGGCCAAATCCATAGTATCCCCAGAACTTCGTTTGGGGGATACAATTAATCTTATTCTAAAATATGAATCTTAAAAGTAAATTAATCTCACACTAAAATATGAATCTTAAAAATAAATTAATCTATCAATCATTCAATCATTGATCACTGACTGAAAATCTGACACAATGCAGATATAAACCATTGATGCAGTGTCAGAATGGTAGACGGATCAGAACTCAAATGTCATGTTTGGAAGATATACTCTGAAATCATACAGATTATACTTACTTGAATAGGATGTTGTCGCATACTATACAGTGATAATTCCCATCATCTTTGAGCTGATAGTATTCTCCACTAAATGCCCTGTGGGATTGAAGAGAAAATATCAGCATGACTTTCAAATAAAATAATTAGTGGTATGATGCATCATATTTGATGAAAAGGACAGTAAGTTAACTAAAAGAAAATATTTGAAAATATAATATAACTTTTAAATTTGTATGGTTATTCCGATGAGAGTATGTTAGTGTTCCCCCTTCTTAAAGGTTAGTGACATGATTGGAAACACTTGAAAATGTCTCAAGACAAGAATGAGTTGAAATATAATTACCTACACTATACACAGCTGGAGTAATTATTCAGCTGAAAGGATTTGTCTCTAGTTTTGTTTACTTAAGGAGAATCAAGCATGAAGCATACTAGTATTTTAATTTATATGGTGCGGCGCTGACCGATAAATAAATGGACGCCTAGAGAGGCCAGCACCAGCAGGTTGCCTGCACGGAGGATCATTGACATTAGTAATTTCTTAGCCATGAGTCATATGTTTGTTAGGAGAGTTCCTCGCCCATTAGTTTACTTGATTATAGAGTAGTTTCAGCCCAAGTTGAGGACTACCCCTAATCATGTCATTTACCTTTAAAACATTTCATTTATCTCTATCAGTAAGCCATCACTATGGAGTTGGTGAAGTCACTTCTTTAAAATAAACCCCAATTGTGTTCAAGATTACAAAGGAGTTATAGTTGGAATGTTGATTATTCATGTTGATTAGTTTGATGAACTAATCCTCCTATTCCAAATACTAATGAACCATTTTCCAATCAGATTCAGTATTATTTGTGTAAATGCTGCTCAGTCTCATCAAATGCTAGACATTGAAAATTGATATAAAATGGAAAGGGAATGCAGGAGGAGGAGAAAAATAACAGAAGGCAAGAAAGTATAAGGAGAATGAAGAGGAAGGTTATTTGAAAGATGAGAAGCATGTGAGAGAAGAATTTGGAAGCAAGGGATTAAAATAACAAAATAGGGGTAGAAAATGAGGAGGGGTAGAAGGAGAGATGGCAAAAGAAGAGGCATGATGAGCAAAGATGAGGTAAGGGAGGAAAGGAATGGAAGGGGAAAAGAGAGGACGGTATGATACAGGAGGAAGACGCGACAAGAAGGGGTAAGGAGAGAGCTGGGGAGGAGGGGAGAAAGAGATGGAGAAGGAACAGGAGGAAGATGCGAAGGAACAGGAGGACGATGAGAGGAGGGGAGGCAGAAGAAGAGAAAGAGGAGGAAGTGGAAGAGACACAAGTTAAGAAGAATAGTAGGAAGCAAACAAGGTGGAAAATAGGCAGGACAATTGGAGGAAGAAAACACAGAGGAGATAAATGGAAGACAAGTAAAAACATGATGATTAAAGAAACGAGGAAGAATAAATGGAATCAAAAACAGGTCTCAGGTCATGTGTGGTGTGGTAATACAGAACTTCAATTAACTTTACTACCAAACTGAAAGGTAATGCCCTTTAGGCAATGAACTTTTCTCTCCAAACAAAATAATAATCAAAAGTATTGGATACAACAGGTTAATCCATGGCTACTCTGCAGGCCTCCTACCACTCAACTCTCCTTCATAAGGTAAATGGACGGTGGGATTTGATGCGCTTAGGGCAGATAGTTCCACACTGAGACCTCCCGCTTAACATCCCATCAGGGAGGCCAGACCATGCCTTCACTCCTCCTTTATTCCCATCCCAGCTCGTTCAAGGTTAGTTCATCCCTCCCATAAATCAGACCACGCTAATGTCAACTGTCAGTTACGTTTAAGGGATGGATTATTTGTCTTTTCTCAGGAGGGTGTCATCCACTTTCAAGTCACAGTCTCACCTCCATGTTTACAAGAACTGTAAACATGGGACAGAATGCTAGCATTGGTATGTAATCTACTCATTTGACAAAATGAAGCATACCTATACACTGATTTCACACCAAATGACACAACTGAAATACCACAAGAGACAACTTTTCCAGTTGATTTTGTGTCAGTTTATGATTTTGTTTATATTTATTCTCACAAGGGAGGGGCATTTAGGACAGCTTTCCAGGAAGTTCATGAAATCATTCATCACCATTATCCCACTAGAAATCCATTGAAATCAGCCAAGTGGGAAAATAGAGGATGGTAACATAAAGGGTGAGAAAACAGAAACTAAATGTGAACACTTCTGTTGGTGGGCTAAAATCCAGGCGCAGGAGGCGGCGGCAGCATGGCGTTCTATCTTATCCACAGGCTAAGGTGCTGCTCAGTTAGTGTTCTCGTTGCTTAAAATAAGTGTTCAGCAGATTTCTCAGATATTCCTTAAAATTTGTTAGCTGCTTTCAGCATCTAAATTTGATTAGGGCGAAATCTATTCCACGCGACGCAGAAGAGGCTGATTGGCAAATCAGCCATCTTGTATTATTATTAATCTAGAGTGTACCTCCGAAGATTATAAATAAACAGCTAAAGAGTACAGCAATAACAAATACAATGAATATTCACGAATATGAACATACGTATATTTTCAAAACTAGCTCTTATCCTTTGTCTTATTTGTGGAAGACAACATGTTTATTTTCTACCATTATGTTTTCACTTTCTGACAGGATCACAGAGCTGAGAACATTATGATGTGAAGGTGACAAGGATGAACTCGAGAAAACCGACTGGAGCCTATGCAAGTACATGTCCACACAAGAAAGGAACCAGAAAAGGTATCTGTTGAGTTACTAGCTTGATTAAGTTTCATTTTTTTTTCATCATGGTGAACATTATGTTAAAATCAAAGGGGTAAAAATAGACAGTTGAAGGTTGCTTATTACTGATGCCAACTTTGATACCATGGTCAAGCTGAAATATGTGAGATTTCGCTAAACTTTGCCACATATGGGTTATTCTTTAACATATCTATACAGGTTAAAGAATGGCGTAAATTTCTAACACCAGTATTTAGAGTCACTTCTGGCCACTTAATGGTACCCACTTGCCCCACATAACCTCAATGCGGATAGTTCAACACACAAACGCGGGGACACACCAGTTCGCGGAGGCAGACATGTATTTTTAAGCCTTCTATTCTGACTTTTTAGATGTCTCTGAATTAC
>JZLH01S0400928.1:19152-30283 GCA_001188425.1 Eucidaris tribuloides | reverse complement strand
TTAAGATATGATATAACAAATGTTTCCAGTTTTAAACAATATCCTCCATGAAACTAGTGCCTCTGATAAAGTTTTAAAAATGCCTGGACAAAATTGCTGTTCAAAACAATCAAAGTGCATTTAAAAAGTGAAATTATCAATGAGCAAATACTCCTTTCCCCCTCCCCCAAACTTCGTTGTTGAAGAATTTTTGTTCCCAGGTCGTTAATTCATGTGCCAATACCTATCTGTGGATATAATTATATGAACCAGTACCTACAAGATCACTACTTTTATATTCTTGTAAAGAACCAGATTCAGTGACATAATCTGGAAAATCACCCTTGCATTTGTTTGTAAACATGCAAAAAGAAGGGATTTTTGGTTCATTTTATTTTATTTTTGCTGTCTGCTTTGAATTCTTTTCAATGTTCATCACCGCCAGTTATTCAATTGGAGAATGAGTCTGATGATACCGATGGTATGCATAAATAATCTCAATATGCCAGTTGCTAAGCACACATAATTGTAATGTTCACAGGCCAGTCACACCTATTTGCAATGCTTTAGCAATACGTTGGCACACGCTCTGCCTCAGGTTAAACTTTGTAACACAAACAAAATCCGATTTGACCACCAGTAAGCAGTAACTTAATTTTAAAAAATTACATGTTTCGTGTGGTAATTTGAAGCCTGCTACATGTAGTTCTGTTTTGTTACTAGTATCGTTGTGTAGCAGTTTTTGTAGCAATTTGTAAGAATTGTTGAAATTTTGGCCACCTATCGCTTTAAGTAGGAGTTCAGGGGTTAGTGTAGTAGTGCACGTAGTAAAAATGCTTGTATTAAAAGCATAAAAAGTAATTGTATATTTCCAGTAGCATGTTGGTTGATGTACAGGTACACACCTTATTGTGCTTTAAATAGTGTAGCACAAAACAAATTAGGTACTGTTATATTACAAGGCAGTACTTCAATGTGCGCAGGTGCATTCCTCCATATGATTAATAATTGCTCTTTTTATTACAAGGCAGTACTTTCACAAGTGCAGGTGCTTTTGTGTGATTATTTATTGATGAAATAAGACGACCTTCATCTATAAATAGCAAAGTTGTACAAAACTTTGAGGTTGGGTATAATACAGCGAAGTTTTCACATTGCCACATTCAAACCACATACACTACATGTATGTAGTGAACTGCAAGCCGTTGGGGTTACTCGTTGAAATCAATTATTCTCATCGAGTGTGCATGAATTGCAAATTGTAAATACTGCTTGATTAAATGTAAATCATTAAATTCCTCAATAATTATTGTATGCATAATGATAAACATTTTAATAAAGCAAAAATGAAATGAAAACTATTCAAATTATTATTTTTTTCTTAAGTGAAGCCAATAAAAACATGTTCTCAGATTTTACCAGGCCAGCCTTTCAAAGCCCAAGTATAGTTTTGTTCAATCAGACAAAATTGTTCTGATACTTTCACAAAGTATGGTATTGCCATGCCAGACATCAGAAGCAACAATAAACCTACTGAAAATTGCTTACAACAACATAATTGTGACCGCCCAGCCTAAAACCCACAAAAAGTAGGCCAAAATTAATTTTCATTTTTCTTCATAGTTTTAAAGAGTAAGCTCTTAGCTTCAAAATGATATATAACTCGTTAAAATCGGACTATTCTAACCTATTCAAAAAGTGTTTGAAACACGAGAGAGTAAGGAGGTGCAGTTTCACAGAAAAGGGAGAAAAGAGGATTTTAAGATTACGTTCACTCAGGTGCGCTATGCGAAAGCACATGTCCTAGAAACCGTGGTCCAGAAAAACTGCCAATATCTCGCTTTCAGTTTCGTTTTAAGCCACCAAATTTTGACGGTAGGAAGAGAAAAGATTTCTCTTTCAGATTACATGAACTTTGAAAATTTGAGTTGGTCAACCCAAATGACACATTTTGGTCTACTACAGAGAATCATAATCTGCGACTTTTTGTTGGTTTGGAGCTGGGCGGTCACATATTGTGATTTTTTAATTATCTGAGAGTAGACATCATTTTGTGTGGCATAATGATCAAGGGTGCTCCCACTTTTCTATTTTCCCTCATTTTCTCAGGAATGGTAGTGTTTCAGATTGTGTGATTTTCAAGGCATTAATAGATGATATATGTCTTTCTAAAAAACGCAATAGGAAAAAAAAAACATTTTTAACCATTTACCACAATTATACTTCGGGCTTTGATACAAAGTCTTATCCAAATGTTAATAGAAAGTCTTGCTAGTTAATTATAAGCTGTTGTAGTCAAAGCTCATAAAACACCAGAATTTCCCTGCACCGTTACATGTTATATCTGTAATTTGTTGCTAGACTGACAAACCCTTGTATTCTTGAATGTTCATAAACGAATGGGATAGCTACCTGTTTACTCAACTACTCATTCACTGTCGCTCTATTTTCAAGAGTGAATTTGGCTTCTCTACAACAAGATTACAAATGAAAGCCATTTTCACCCCCAAAAATGAAATACAAGGTTTGTCACTCTAATGACATCATATTCGTCACCACATCTCCGACCCTGTCCATCTTCCATTTCGCGTTCCTCAGATTCCCAATCGGCCAGCGTACGCGGCCCCACCCGCCAAGAAACCAATATCGAGAAAGAGGAAACGGGCGGGCTGACCAAACGACGTCCTGCCATGAAAAAGGCCAAGATTATCGAGATTTGCGGGCACAAATTCGTCAAAGTCTTTTTCAGGAGCCCGACCTATTGTTCCTACTGCAATGAATTCATCTGGTAAGTTCCAACGCAACGTTTTGGTAATCCTGGATTGTTTTCCCTGTAAAGCAAGTAGATGGGTATTCTGCACCCATGACAAAAGGGCATAACTGACATTTTGGGGCTTTAGAGATATTGAGCAAAATGTATTTTGTTGAACACGTTTAAGCCCTATTCAGTGTCCTTTTAACAAGCGGATTATGAAACAAAGGGACACTTCTAATTAATATTTTTTTTTGTTCTGCATGTTTAACATGATGTACTTAGTCCCCTACACTATATAACTCAATTTTGAAAAAATGTCAGTTGTGCCCTTTTGTCATGGGAGGCAGTATTGTCATTTATTCATTGACATGAGGCAGATTTGTAATGTTTGGAAATCTGAGATAAACTAGAAATGTCAATTTTTGGGAAAAGGTACGTTAAATAATGGAGCTGAAATCAACTGATACTATGACAGTACATGTATGTGTGATTGTTACTAGAACCAGACCCCCCCCCCCCCCCCCCGGCCCATTGTAAAAAGCTTAAAGCTTTAAGCTTTTTTTTTGTTGATGATATTGATAATAATCCATATGATTTGTTTCCACCTAAAACAAGGTGCACAATGTGCACTTATGCAACACAGATTGTAAAAGACTAAGTGAAAGGCATCATTAAACAAAAGGGTCTTTGAGCTGCTTTTGAAAGCGTCGACAGTAGAAAGATTTTTAATGATAAAGGGAAGTCTTCCCAGAGCAGTGGACGCGCATGTGAGAAGGCCCTATCTCCCCATGATTTACTACATTGACTGGAACCGTAAGCAATTTGATGGACTCTGTAAAAAAAAATGAAAATGATTACAAAAATAAAGTGCATATCAGTAACATAGCATTTTATACAGTCATTTGTCTTGAGTGCTGGCGCCTAGTCGCTTATTGTTTGATAAAAAAAATAAATAAGGGCCTTACAACGTCAAACCAATCCTACTTAAAACCAAACATCTCAACAAAATGCAATAAACCTTTAAAAGTTATTATCCCGTATTACCATGCATTTGGCAAAATAACCACTATCAGATTCATTTTCTAAATCTTATAATCCTATTAGAATTTTGTAGCATCAGATCTTGAATGTAAAATTATACACTGTCACACTGGCTTACTGTCTGTGGAAAATAAAGTTATATTGTAGAATTTTTGATTTCAAAGGGCATGGAGAATAAATATGATAATTTTGATCACTTGGGAATGAGCCCTTTGATATGTAAAGGAAGATTCATTTCACGATTGCCATCATGGTATAACATCACCTTTGACTCTATGCAAGTATCTTTACAAAGAATAAGCCACTAGATGTCAATTGACCATAAACAAAATTAAACCGACTTTATACCATACAAGACTGCCGAAAATGAATCATTTATTACCCTGCACTTTCAACAAATTAATCCCGGTGATAATAATACCAAAGCTGATCTCTTAGATTATACCATCATATGGGAAATGTTCACTGTTCTTGTCTGTTTTGAGGTTAGGGGATATATGAGATGTGCCACTTACAAAAGAAAAAATGCATGTCGTTAATGATTTCTTTGTTTGCAGACACGAGTCTGCCACTTATGCAATTGATGGTGCATTAGAGAATCAGCACTTACCATATTTAGCTTTCAGTATCTGATCGTGGAGACATTTTATCGCCGTGTCCATGGCAATGCCATTTTGTTGAGTATCGGGAATAGACAAACGTCAAATGTCATGTCATGTTGGGTAAAAGTAACTTGTGCCCATTGTACAGTGTTGATTAACCCATTGTTTGCTGAACCCAAGTTCAATGAGAAGCAAGGAAATTAAGAGAAACTTGTAAAGTTATTTTGACTATGGCAGATTAATCAAAATGAATGTGGATATTTTGGTTTTCACTTGAATCAGATACTTATTCTGCTGGTGATACCCTCCCACTCCCCCCTCCCCCTAATCACAATTTATTATGAGCTGTTAAAAGTATTCCTAAAACACACAAAGGGAAACTGTAAGGTAAAATAAATGCATGTACACAAACATATTTACATGTACATCAGATTTACATGTGATCACATTTCCTTTGTTTTTACTCTATTGTTAATAAACTAAATTATTTGACATGTTTTTTTTTCTGTTTTCCTTCATAGGGGTCTCGTCAACAAACAAGGCTTCAGGTGTATAGGTAAGATAAGTGATAAGAATATTAAAACAAAATTGTAGTTTGACAAAATCATTGATGCTTTTAAGATACTTTTTTTTCTGTATATTTTTGTGTGTTGATTTCAACTTTGGTATATATTGTTAATATCAATTAATCTTTAGTGACAAATAAAATACCACAATGTTTAGTTTGAAATTATTGAATTGTTTGTTTATTTGTTGCACAGTTGCATTGCTGTACTAACTTACTCATTTACATATTTAATGTCTTTCTCTCAGAATGTCAACTGTCTACACATAGACGATGCTGTACTTCTGTCATTGCAAGATGTCCCAATACTGGAATAGACTCACTACACACGAAGGTATGTCCATTTTTATATCAATGTTTGAAATGTGAATGAATTACCCAACTCATTGGTTCATTACCCCACACTAATGATTTCAGCTTATCTATACAGGTCAAACTTACCATGCATATGAAAATAAACTGTAGGGTAAGCATTGGTCATCATGGACTTATTAGCAGTTGCAGTTATAGCAGTGCTAAAATCATAGACGTGATTGTAATTGTAGTAACAGTGGGTATGGTTGAAATGGTATTAATAGTAAAGAGGGTAGTTCTGCTGTCCCTACCTCAAATTTAATCATAAACATGAAAATAAACTGTTGTGGAAGTAGTGGTCTTCAAGGATATTTTAACATTTCCAGCAGTAAGAGCAGTTGTAGAAGTCGTGATATCATGGTAGTAGTTGAAATGGTCAAAGTTGTATTGGTAGGAGCCTAGGATATGGCTGTGGTGCATTTGATGCATCCATAGCTATGAGTAGGGGATGGGGGGGGGGTTGAAGGTCATAATTATCACAGAAAGGTAAGTCGGAGTAGTATTGGTAGGAATCTGGGCATAATATCATTTACTCGTCACGGTACACCTGTCAGATTTGATATTTTTTGTAGAGGAATCTTATGTTGAGTCATTGCATTTCAGTTTATGGTCTTTAGCCAATTTCTTAGCCATGAGAGAAAAACTGTTGACAAATTACTGGTAATGAACTTTGTCTGTCTTTTATTACTACTTTAGGATGTAAGTATATCATTTCTTTCATTTTTTTTTGGTTTTATGCAAGGTGGTGGTGAATAGAATTACTTCCATCATTAGTAATTATTTTTTTATAGCTCATAGTGTTTCAAAACTATTACCAGAAAGTTATTAAAATGATTGAAATTCGAATAAAACTTTAATGAAATTTCAGATTTTATATTTTGAACTCTTTTTGTTACCTTTTTGGGAACCTCAATTCAGCACCGTAGACTGACATAGTGTCATGTAGAACAGAATAGAATCACCGGTTGTAGCATCATTAGTAATAGTGGGTTTTTTATCATTTAGATTGTTCTGTAAATCTATTTATCAAAAAAATAATTTAGTAAAATAGATCGTATTCTGTATCCATTCATAGCAGTAATATGTATGAGAATGGTTTTGGGTTTTGATATAGGATTTCCACTTCACGGTTTAATATCATGAATTCACAGTTGATTAAACTAGGCACAGGGATGCAAGCAAATGAAAATAAAACTAACTGCATGATGTTTGGAACCTACATATATAACACTGCATAAACAGTGTGCACATATCTTTTAAAGACAATATAATTAACCATGCAACAGGTGCTTAGTTTTAGGTGTAATACTTGATAATAAACTATCACAGAATAATCATTTTAAATAGTTGTGCAGCACCCCATTTCTATTCTGTGAAAAGTGTAATTTGTAGCCCAAACATGTCTAATAATTGTTTCACCATTCTTTAATTTCCTCACATTTGAGTTACTGTGTTATGATGACGGGGTTTTTTATCCAAAATCAATCTGAAACACAATTGTTATTCTGAAAAAGAGCTTTCAGGATAATCATACATCCTTATGACTTGCATCCTTCAACACTTTGTTTTCACATGTGAAAATTATACCAACTCAAAACATATTTCTCTCCAAACAGACCTCTTCATGCATGGTTACTAAAGTGATGTAGTGCCCTCACCTCTTCAAGATTTGTTAAAATTTAAAGTGTTATTAATTTACAAGTAAAACAAATATTCATGACTTTCAACACACCCTCATTTTGTATTTTTGAAATAAATATTCTCCCAATGTCCTGTGATAGGGAATAGGTTTAAATATAATAAATCACCTATGTCATTTGGATGTAATTGTAAACACCATTTGTTACACAAGTGGATGTCAGTCAATTATTACACTTAGCCATTTCATCCATTGCTCTATTCACTTAGTACCTTTAACCCGCTGGCGACGGGAACCGGTTGTGTCCTGTGTTAAGTCTATGGAATTTTAAGAATCTCGGAGGCAACGGGTTAACTTAATACTAATATTGATTGCTCTGTTCTTTTGTTCCAGTATCCTGTTAGTATGATTGTAATGCTTTATTTTGTGCATTACATGAGGCCTTTAAACAATAAATATTCTCATTAGACTGCTATTGGTCCCCAACAATTTCTGAATATCTCTTATATGTCAATTTTCATAGTAAATATTTTAAATGTGGAAATAAATTAAATGAATTAGATAATATTACATTTAATTAGTTGCTTCATCAGAAGATTCTTGAAAAAACAGACAATTTCAACAGTATAATTTATGTCCCACAAAATCTCATAAATTTGTTGAATGATGAAATCTAGTTTGACTGAATGGTCCCATACATTGTAAATACTACTTTTAAAATCATTTAATGTATTGAATAATACCTTTTCTGTTTTCAATGCATTTTAAGATTTTATATGTATTGTACTTTTTGTCGAGCCCACCAAGGTGGAGGGAGACTAAGCGATCACTTTGGCGTCTGTCCGTCCGTCCGTCCGTCTGTTACGCTTTCAAAATCTTGAATAACTCTGTGCTAAATGCTCCAATTTCAATGAAACTTGGATGGAAGCTTGATCATACAGACTTCCAAATTTAGAAGTATGTGAAGGTCACTACAAGGTCAAAGGTCACCAGCAGTGGTCAACGACTTTTTTGATCCCAATGTTAAGTTTTTTAGCAAGTTTTGTTTATGGCCCATAACTTTACCCCCATTTGCCCAATTGTGACCCAAACTTGGGTGGCAGATGTCTCATAGGGAGCTGAAGGGTCACTCACAAGGTCAAATGGTAGTCGAGCGAGGGCCTGTTCATATACCTTTTTGAGCCCAACGTTAAGTTTTTTGAGCAAGTTTCTATGTACGCCAAACTGGGCGAGACACATTTTGGCTATCGCCTTGTTTTTACCTTATTGTTTTTGTTTGTAAAACATTGATTCAGCACCATAGACTGACGTAGTTTCATGTAGAACACATTGATTTTATCAGTAGTACAGGTGGTGGGGTGATCTTAACGTATCAAACCATATTTTTCATTCTGCCTATTCATTAAATTTTATTATTTCATCTCATTTTTCCTTCAAACAGAAACTGAAAGAGAGATTTAATATCAACATGCCTCACAGATTCAAAGTCAACAACTACATGAGCCCCACATTTTGTGACCACTGTGGCACAATGCTGTATGGGTTACTGAGACAAGGAGTTAAATGTGAAGGTAAGGAACTCATTAACCCCACTGCTCCTGGACAGGGCATAAATGACCAATTTGCTTCAAAATGAGTACAGAGCTACCATCTCTCCCCGATTCTGCAGATTTTTTCTTGGAAGTATACTCACCTTCCCACAATTTGACGTACAAAGTTGAATATCTCCATGATTAATGGAATATTTTTGCCTGTTGTGATGCATTTCTCAGAAATGAAACAGAAAGAAGAAAAGACTCCTTGATTGCTGTATGACCAACCCCCCCCCCCCACCCCCCAATATTTTACACTTGAATGTTGATCACTTGAGTGTTGGCAGCATTTTATGTTTTCGTTTCATAGGGATGTGTGTCATGAGGGGCATCTTGGGGGTTCTGTTTGAGGATTTTAGTTTGATATATTTCAATCAGATACTGAATTCTCAGGTCTTGTGTTTGATGTGCATGGTGTTTAAAATTTTTATTGGATGACCGAGTACATAAGAGGAAATTCATACACAAAATTAGTTAGTACGGCAGGGAGATGGATTGTTAATTGAATTATTCAGAAACACAAGTATTTATTTTATTCCTGTGAGATATGAAATATGTTTCCTTTAAATAAAGGATTTGATCATTTATTGATGATCATGAAAAATTGACAGTTAGGTAGGAGAGGGAAGTATACAAACAATATTATATATATGAAAAAGTAATTACTTACTAGGTGCATTTTCTGCAGTATAGATTTTCATTATTTTTTTCAACTGTGTTAATGATTAAATTATAATGATAATGCTGATATTTATGTGTGTATTTCATTCATTTAATGGTTTGGACTTTGCCTGATGTATTGTTCAAACATGGTGAATTACATGCACAGCTGCAAATATTCAAGTAATGTAATGTACATGTTTGCAAATGTGTGCAGATACTTCTTCCTTGCATATGAGCATGTAGATTATGCATGTCAGCATTTCCAGATCCCTATAACACTCATTCATTTTATAATTAAAGGAAAGCATCATACATAATTACATATATAAATCAGATGATATGGGCAATTTGAAGGTAAAGGGTACAAAATGGTAACACGAGGTGCAAAAGTATGATATCATATGGAAGGTAATATACCTGTAAATATATATATATTTTTTAATTTCTTTAGACTTTTGCACAAACCATTCAAACAATAAAAATCATACACTTTGATTACACTTACATTACAGCACAAAATGCTACAAAAATCTGCCTGGGTACAAATTTCCCTGTAGAGCTCATAAACAGGATAGATAATTTTGTTTCTTTTTGCAAATTTTAGTCGGGACATTGTACATTGTATAGGGTGATTAGTGTATTTTAATATTTTGCTTAATCAATTTGCTGAAATCCTTTACAGTAAATGCAATCATTTATCCTAGTTTGGTGACATAGGTAGTCTAAATTTCCATACTTCATATGAAAGTTTTTTTTTAAAATATTCCCTTTGCCATGGAATTACCCATATACTGTATATCATTTCCAAAGTATAATCTTCATATGACTTGTATGTGTATTTGTTTGCAGTGCCTGTACAATTTTTTAAACTATATTCTTTGCAGTGTGTAATGTGAATGTTCACCATAAATGCAAGAGCAAAGTACCTAATTTATGCGGAGTCAACCAAAAAATGCTGTCAGAGGCAATTTCAAGTATTGAGGTAAGAAGAATGGAATTCAATACCGTACCTGCCACGATTTGCATAATTTGTACACATAAACTTTGCATAATTTTGTGTTTATTGCATTAACCCTTATATCCCGGGGGGGGGGGGATTTCTTGATTATTCTGCCGCGCAAAATTTATTCACTGCACCGTTCGCTGGCTTTTTACTCACAAGTCTCGCGCATCATTTGAGACCATTTTCGCAAAAATCGGACATACTGTTACGGCGCTGTGTGACTTTTCGTACATGCATGTAACTCCAAAATTGCTCAAAAACGTGATTTTGTGTACAAAATCAACGCAAATTGTGTTTTCAGCCCAAAATCATAAATGTATGATTATTTTTACTTTAAATGGTAGAAATGGATTAATTTTATGCTGTTTATGATCGCAACAAAGTTTCCGACAAAGTTCATTGAAAAAACAATAAAAAACAAAAGGTCGAAAAAACATAGAAATACATAAGAAATTCACAAGAAATTAATTCTGATTCGGCAATTTTTTTTAGGTAATTGTCAGAAATGTCGGAAAGAATATTTTCACCAAAACTTAGCATTCTACAAGCTATTTTAAGTGAGTTATAAGCAAAAATATGATTTTATTCATAAATTTGCATAATTGATTATTAAAAAATATAAAATGTGTATTTTTGGAAAATATAATGATACAGTCTTGTAGATTACATCCAGTTCTATGCGCGTGCAAATTTCCGCGGCGATCGCGCGAGCGATCTGCATGCTCCCGGTCTTTGTCAATCGGGGGGGGGGGGGGGGGGGGCGGGGTTTGGCAGTATGCCCCCCCCCCCCCAATCTCGGCCGCAGATCGCTCGCCGATCGCCGCGGGAAATTTGCACGCCGCATAGAACTGGATGTATCTACAAGACTGCTATCATTATATTTTCCAAAAAATACACATTTTATATTTTTTAATAATCAATGTCAATTATGCAAATTT
>JZLH01S0400805.1:0-14829 GCA_001188425.1 Eucidaris tribuloides | reverse complement strand
AATTTATAATAATGGGATTGATGATGTATAATGATATAATAATAATAATAATATAAAATAATAATAAATATATCAATAATAAAATAAAATAAAATGATTAATAATTAATTAATAATAATAAATAATAATAATATAATCAATAAATAATAATAAATAATAATGATGTAACTAATAATAATAATAATATAATAATAATTACTAATACTAATATAATATACTAATACTAATGGATAATAATGAATTATTATTATTATTATTATTTTTATTATTATATTATTTCATTTTGTTATTATAACAAGAACAATAACAACAATAAAAATAAAACAGAAAACAAAACAACCCGAATGCAAACATTGGGAAAAGGCATAGTCAAGATAGAAAAAAAAAAAACAGTTAATGGTCAGCTAAACAACTTTTCTTCCCATACATTTGTTCGGCAATTTGTCTGTGTTACTTTTTTTCCAGTTACACTGTCACAAAGAAGAATGAGACTAAACAAACAAAAATTCAACTAAATTAAAGACTGCCTTTGGTCAGTCTTGAAAGTACTGAATCTGAAGTACAGGTATTTACTGTCAAATCTTAAAGATATTGCTGTTTTTAGTATTTTGAAGATGTATATACTTCAGAGACATGATTGGGAGAAGTCGCACATGCCTCAAAAAACCAAATGATTTGAAATATATACACTGGCAGGAACGTATTTAGGGAACACATCATTTTTTTACGATAAAACATCCACGCTATTTGTCCACAAACTGTTTATTTCATTTCTTGTTTTACTGTAAATATGTTTAAGCTGAAACTTTTTACATGATTTCAAATAGAAAGTATGGTTGCCCAACTATACACTAAAAAACACATAGAAACGTAAATGACTTGATATAAACGAAGGGAAAGTTGCCTACAGTGAATATCACGGCGTTGTCATTTTGCTTATCATTATCATTACTCATGAATGAGGAGTAGAATAATAAAGGAAAAGAGATCAAAAGAAAGAGGAAAATTTCCTTTTCAAATTAGAGCCTATATAGTCCAATGTAAGAGTCGATCGAAGAATTTCTTCAAATGAAAATGATCAAGAAATCTTCACATTGGCAACGCTTTTAATGATTAAAAATCCACTATTTCTCATACAAATTGGCAATATTTAACCAAAGACTTTAAAAAATATAAAAATGCATACATACATAGAAAATATGTTTCCAATTTGAATGATGAAATAGGAATTTAGTCCTTTTAAAAATAAACCCTGTGAGTGGCTGGATTATAAATATTAAAGCATTGTGATAAAATGATAAACTTGCCAGATTTTGACGATTTTTTTTTCTTCTCATGGTTTCACTGATGTGTTTTCCTGATTGCTTTCTACTTCGATTCAAAACATCTAGTTATCATGCAGAATAAATTTGCTATTCATCTCTGTATTATCAAATTAATGATAAATAAGATCAAATGCTTGATCTGTTATTTTTTAATGACTCAGAAAAAGATTGACCCAACGGGATTCGAACCTGAAACCTACTGATATCCGGTCAGCGGCAAAACCACCAGGCCATGCTGGGTAACGGCAATGCCACGGTTCACTTGTTTACAAATACCCGAGAATTGTGACATTGCCGTTACCCAGCATGGCCCGGTGGTTGTGCCATTGACCGGATATCAGTACGTTTCAGGTTCGAATCCCGTTGGGTGAATCTTTTTCTGAGTCATTAAAAATAACAGATCAAGCATTTGGTCTTATTTATCATTAATTTGGTAATACAGAGATGAACAGCAATTTTATTCTGCATCTTAATTCTCTCTGCAAACCTTTCCTTCATCTAGTTATCAGTATGACATTTCCGTTAAAGTGAAGTACGAGGCAATTGTAAACGCTCTACGTGTGATTAATGTTTATACCCATCATAATTCTCGTAATATGTTGCTAATCCTAATTTCCTTCAATGTTTTTTTCAAAGTATTACAGACGGGTACTCATATGTTTCTTAAAACCACCGATGGATGAAGAAAACCCTCGACTTAAAGATATAAACGAAAATTATGGCACTTCAATTAAATCAAAATGTCATCTGTGATATCTAAGCTACATAGTACATCATGGACAAATAAACACCCTGGAATATACAAGTTTGGAAAGTTAGAAAGATATGCATGAATGAGCGTCATCCATGAATTTCCACTGTGGTGGAGTATAAAATAGCCTAGATCTACACACAGTAAAGATTTGGCAGGAAATAACACGGTGAATCAGTTTAACTTGAATACTCGTTTAAATGTAATCATTATTAGCCTGTGGCTTAAAGGAGTGCTGCATGTTTTGTCATTTTTGATGATAGCACTTCGCATATTTGTACTCATCCCAAACAGATTAGTAGAACAATAATGGCCATAAAAAAATGAGAAAAGAACCATGATAATCCTATTGTAAAGTTATACTTAACCCAAATCTGTTTGTGTATTTTATCTTCCAACAGGTCAAAGGATCAATACGATTGTTGCATTTATCATTTTTTTTTTCGTTTTTAGCAATCTTCATGATCTTGATCATTATAAAGCGAATGCCGGACAGCTGGAATCATGCACAAACAGCAGATTATTGTTTACCTCTGGACATACATATCCCGTACCACTTGCTCAAAAATTGCATGTATAAATGTACGCCATTTCTCATAATTTGGTTTCTCATCCTTTGCACATGACTGTTGGTTTGAGTTGTCCAAATTTCAAATTGTATTGAAATACATCGATAAAGTGTTCATAGATCTTAAATAATTATGTTGATGTTTATGTTCATTTTTAAGTATGTTTAATTAAATCTAATTATGCTGTTTCTTAAATTTAATTTTTTCGTATGACTGTTCGCTTTGTTAATAGTTTTATGGGTCATTGTATACAATTTAATACAATATATAGTATTGATGATTCATACGCACCTATTTCAGATTTCAAAGTCCTGATTCACCTCTCCATCGCTCCATCCAACCCACTTCTCCTAGCGCATGCGCGCACACATGCACTTATGGCACGCACACATACACACATACACGTCTATACATACAAATTCACACGCACATAAACAAGTTGTTTTTTATGTTATTCATCATGTACGGGGAACGACATGCATATTGCATACAGAATTGCCACAATTATGTTGTTTGCACGTTTGTGAACATTCTGTGTTTGTGTGTGCATGTTTGTGTGTGTTTATGTATGTGTTTGTGTCTGTAGATGAACACCGGTGTATGTGTGTGCGAGTTTGTAGCTTACAACAGACAATCTACCTCTTCTTCCACACACATATTGCAAAATTACACCCACATAAAACCAGAGTTTTAACTGCTACTTTCTTGTGATGTATTAATAGGTGTGTGAAATTGTGTGTGAAATATTCCTGCCAAACTTAACTTCTTGCCTGTACGCCACATTCCAGCTAACGCCTTAACTTTAGTCAGTGTCAACTAGCAGTAATACTCCCCAACTGTCGCGTGGTAACTGGACATAAGTTATAAGCTTGACATGTGTAGTTTCTTCAATATTTATGGATTTTATATTTATGTCTATGATGAGTGTGTGGTATGTATTTATCTTTTGGATGTTTTGTTTAAGTTTCAAGCCCTTTTAATTTTGGGATTTTGAACAAAACATGTCTTATTTTCATCATTGACAAAGCTCTATCGTTTAGTCAATTTCTTGTACTGATGTTAAATCTAGAGATGTGTAATTAGGTTTCTTTCGGAACATGTTGTCAAGAAGTGAATATAAAGTAAATGAATGAATAAATGTGTAAATAATAAGGCATGCATTCATAAGTCATACGTACTCGTATAACATACATCCAGTAAGTGTCTCATCTTTTGTCTTTTTTCTGAAAACTCATTGACATTGTTGCATTGGCAATTCTATGGCGACATAAAAACTGTATGTGTTGATTTAAGGTGAATTGTAAATTTTCCAAAAATAGAAAAACAAATAGAATAACAGCCCACCCCACCCCACCCCCCCCCAAAAAAAAAAATACAACACAAAAATCCCAACTAGAAAGAACAAAGACAAATTTGCACAATTGGAATGTGTACGTCTCCAGTTGCAACTTCTTATGGTTATTAGTGTGTTTTGTAGGATGCAGTGAGGAATATACAAAAGAGTGTACGGCGTACAATGGTGTCCTTCTATCAACTTTTCTATTTGTATTAGAATTATAATTCGGATATCGATGATAGTCACGGATAGCTAAATGGTAATATGCAAAAAAAATAATAAAAAAGTCTCGCTTTTTCACCTAACTTGTCATCGGTGACAAATGAAAATCCCCATTATAAACATAATAAACTGCGTGTATTTGAAAAGGGTTGCAACATTGTCACATCATATACATAGAGAAAAACACAGAGGCATTTTTTTTTGGGGGGGGGGATTAACTGATAACCGGTGGATGATTCTAAAATCGAGACCCACGTAGGCGATATGTATAATTGCTGTCACAGTGTAACCTGCACTATGGCACGCGAAATATTCACCTGCAGGCAAAACAAACAAACAAACAAGGAAACAAACATACAAACAAACAAACAAAAGAAAAAAAGAGAGCAGGTGTTCTTCTGATAATAACTAGACACATAGAAGTATGTGGCAGCAAATAATATACCATTTATGCCAATTTTCATAGTAAAGGATGTTAAAAGAATAATGTAAAATGTAAGTGAAGAACAAAAGCATCACACTGTTTTACCCCTCCCCCGCCAAACCGCAATAAATAGTAGGCATCATCAGATACATGTTCAATTGTATACGTACAATCCATTAACAATATGGACCCGATCACTTGAATGTCACACTGTAGAGATGTCCTGCATTCAATATCGCCCATTACATATCTATACGTTGGGAGGGGGGATGATTGGGCGAGGGGTGGGCGGGGTGAATCAGAAGAAGAGAGCCCGGGTAATTGGTGCCCATTTTCTATCCAGTAGAATAATGTAGCCTCGGGATAACCACATCAACATCGACAAAATTGGAGGAACATATTAATAGATACAGAAATAATAAATGCATATAGTGATTGTTTTTAATTGATTGAATGGAAAAAGTAATACAAATTAACATGCATAAAATGAACAGATAAATAAATTCCGACTAAAATTAATTAAAAAAAAAGTCAGTGGACGAGACAATAACGGTCTCTATGTTATTTGATACGACAGGTATACCAATTCGTCTAATTGGTGGTTCGATACCCAACGAGGGGAGAGTGGAGGTGTTCTACAACGGTGCATGGTGCATGAATAAATTCATATATTGAGTGTTTAATTGACAGCATGGGCAAATTAATAAAGACAAATAAATATATGAATAAATGGATAAATACAGCACCACTATAATTATTCAAAAAATGTCAGTGGACGAGCCAATAACATTCACTATGTAATTTGATACTGCAGGTATTCCGGTTCGTGTTGTCGGTGGTTCGGTGCCCAACGAGGGGAGAGTGGAGGTGTTCTACAACGGTGCATGGGGTACAGTGTGCGATACTTATTGGGACACTAACGACGCACATGTGGTCTGCCGTATGCTGGGGTACACCGGAGCCGTGAGTGCGCATGGTGGCGCAGCCTTCGGGCAGGGTATTGGAAATATTGGTCTGGACTTTGTATGAAACTATGTAGAGAGGATCTGAAGCGACTATCATCACAGGTGCAGATGACATTGTGTAGGTGATTGTTGTCGAGGCGGAAATGGCGGGGTGACTTGTAATTCAGGTAATGTACCATGCCGGTTAATTTGCCTATTTTTATCCAGTACTGTATATGATTATTTTGGCGATAGCAGATTGTCTGTAAACGCAACCTTCATAATCATTTTTCTCATATGTTGTACACGATTAAACATACATATTAGCATCAGATCACATCAATGTTTATGGTCCATTCAACAGAAAGAAATTGTGTGCGTGAAAGTTGAAACGACATATTTGAAAAGACTACGCAAATTGAATCTAGTGGCATCATTATTGTGATTTCTTTCCCGCTTCCTTTCTACCAATCGTTCTGTTGAATGATCGCCGTTCTGAGAACATCCATATTCTACTGCTATCGATTTTCATTTCATGGGTTGGTTTGTCGACGATTGTGACCAAAAAAATAAATTATATAACAATGTAAACATAATCATACTGTTTACTTTTTTTTAATATGATGCTTTGTGGCTCTGAATTACAGATTCTGTATATTTGACGGTGGGTGGCCCTATTCGGTTGGTTGGCGGTAGAGCGCCATTTGAGGGCAGGCTTGAAATTCTCTACCAGAACGTTTGGGCGACGGTATGCGACGACCACTGGGACATCACTGACGCTAACGTGGTGTGTCGAATGTTAGGGTACGAGGAGGCCGTTCAGCCTTCTTTTGGGGAAGCCTTTGGTCGGGGCACTGGACCAATCATCATGGGTGATGTTCGTTGTAACGGTAGTGAGCACCACATCGGCGCCTGTCTATACACGTCTAGTCACAACTGCACGCACGTCGAGGATGCCGGGGTGCTCTGCGTAGGTAAGCCGGACGGTAAGGAAACGTTCCCCTGCCATGGGTGTTTGCAGAGGGTGGTCGGGAGGGTCCTACGATCAACCACCCCCCCCCCCAAAAAAAAAAGGGGGGACAAATAAAAGAGAAAAGAAATCAATCCAAAGGTTCACATTTATTCCAAAGCTATGTTTGTTTGTTTTTTCCGAGGGCTCTTTTAAAAAAATGATCAGGTATAGTTAATCACAACCAAATCTTAGATCATTTAAAATGCTTTCAATTTCCAATCAGCTGGATGTAAACGGCAAAGGAAAGGGGTTGATAAAATGAATAAATGCACAAAAATGCCCGCAGGATTCCCGCGACAAACGATTTAATAGTCACCTGCACTAAGAAACAATCCTATATCACACCAGTCATGAAGCAACCACATTGGCTCTCAATCAAGTCACTTTTAACGTTCAAGGTACTGCTTTTGACTATTCAATGTCTACTTGCAGTGGCTCCAATATACCTCAGGGAGGTTAAATTAGGTTTTTACCATCTCGCAATCTATTGCATTGTCCGAGTATTCAGACCAATTTGTATGGAGAGCATTCTTTCGCTCAATGTGCCCCTGACTCTGGAATGTCATCCCATCATATTTCAAGAACTCACCTACAAAACCCAAGTTTAAATCCAGTTGAAAAGCATATTTATGGGGAAAGTACTTCGACTGACTTGTAATTACAGTTGCCAGCATTTTCGTAACATTTTCTTTTTCTTTCAAAAAGTATATGGAGACGCATTTTACAGGAATATGCGCTATGTAAGCATTGCGGTATTATTATTATGAATACAACAAGTACTTTCATCAAGACGAATGTCTTTTTCAAATCCGGCTCCGCCGAGCAAAGGAAGATCCAGAATTTTCTCTTTAAAACACTAGCGTGACCAAGGAATCGAGGCTTGCGAATCATCTACCTAGGTTTCCGAAGTCGAAATTTGTGAATAATAATAATAATAATAATAATAATAATAATAATAATAATAATAATAATAATAATAATAATAATAACAACAACAACACGTTCTTGTATAGCGCATAACAAGGTCCCGATGCGCTGTGTATTATTTAATATGGTACATTTAAGCTAAGCAGCTGCTACGCGCTTGAAGCTATAAACGACTCGACCCAGGGTACCCATTTATACATCTGGGTAGAGCAAAGCAGATTAAAAATGTCTTGCTGAGGGACATTAATGCTGGCGGGAGACGGACTCGAACTCGAGACCTCTAGATCATCAGGCATGTGCCTTACCAATCTCGCCACAGCACCTCTGTGAAATGCCTATTATTTACCTTACTGTCCTTTCAGATATTGATCCACCTGAGTTTACGTACTGCCCCCTCGACATCAAGCTGGACGTTCTTCCCAGCCAGACCTCAGTTATAGCATGGTGGGATGCGCCGAATGCCACCGATAACTCTAGAAACAACTTTACTCTTCATCAATCATCGGGAAGCTCTCCTGGTAGTTTCTTTACCATCGGACGTCACATCATTACCTACACCGCGACGGACTCGGCAGGGCTTTCAGCTACCTGCTCATTTTATGTGATTGTCAGAGGTAACCGACTTGATTCTTTGATGATTGATTGATTTTCTGATATTTTCGCAGCTAACTAAGTCTGAATTCTTTATAAATATCATCTGTTAATATTTCGGTAAAGTAAGCTGTACACCTGATTTTCAACCAACACGTTACTTGCGCAACTACACTACGGTTCCACAAAGGAATTAAGCTTTATGTCGTTGTTTATGCTCGCCACCAAAAAACCCTTAATCCTTTTCGTGAAAAATGAGGTTATTAACGTCAGTTCATCTGGCTAACACTTGCTCTATACAGACCAAATTAAGCCCCAATTGCGCCAGAAAAATACCGACATGTGGTTTAGTTGATTTCCCATAGGCGTGTTGTTTTATTTACAAACTCTGGCAAAAAAAAAATCCTTTTCTTCTGACTTCATCAAGTGGATAGCCCTTTTGATTGAAAATCTTTTTACTAAATTATATTTCCAAGGAAAATTTGGAAAAAGCAAAATCCTGCTTTTGAATTTTAATGCTTGAATATGCATCTCACCAAAATGTTGTAAGTGTTTTGAATATTGTATAAAACAAATATCACATACAAAGACAGATTTACACAAAGGAATGGTGAGTTACGTCCTCATATCATAGACTGGAATGATAAAATAACGGCTGACGCAGCTTTGTCCTAAAGTTTCATTATTTGTCTAATTCCAATACGACGCATCTGGGCGGAATATTGTAATCCTTAATCGTCAGTTCCATCTAATTTTTGTAAATTCACAATCACGAAACCTACTGCCACCATTTTCCACCCTGTACATCTCTGTTTTGAAAGCGCTTATGCACTGGAATTAGCTAAATGTAGACTTTGTTATCACATTAGATTGCTTTCATTATTTTACTTTCGTGTTAATGGCCTCAATAAGAGCTTATTATTTCCTTATCGCAGATCACTCTAATTTTGTATACCACGCCACAATCTTCGATGTTGTTGGTGTTATTTTCAGCTCGCAGCGTCGCGTCGATCCGTCAATCCTTACGGAATGGTGTCCCTCTCGACCTGTGAGTGCGGCTCGTCGGTTCTCAAAACTCCCCTTGCATATTCTTGTCCGTAAAGCCAAACAGCCATTGGCCGTCGTGGGCCGCTGCCCTTCCGAATGTCTATCGCATAATGCTTCCCAGCAACCACTCACATCCGTCCATTAAAACACCGAGTATTCTTCAGGTGTGGTAAACTTTTCCATCGTTACTCACGTCATCACGTTGACGGCTGTCTCTGATTCGGCGGGCAACTCAGTAATTTGTTCCTTCAATGATGCAGGTCAAGGGTAAGTTTTGAAATTTTCAAGATATTTGTGACCTGTCACCCGATAACCTGATAAAGCATGCGTCCTATCAATCAGATAAATAGCGAAAAATAAACACTTTGGGTTATAAATGATGTGAAGTATATAACGACTTAGGGGCCCATAGTCGCGAATCAGCACCAAATAATACACATAAATCCATACTCGTTTGAATCCGTCTTGCATGTAAGACTTAAAACATGTGTAAAGTGTGTATTGTCATAACACCCTATGCATCTTAAAGCTTGTCTCGCTTCATACATTTATATTCAATTTTGAAGGTTGCACTTTACGTAGTACTCGGGGTTTGCGGTATTGGTGGAGCGACCAGCATATATCTTTTAGTCCATAACTCCAAATAGTATTTGAGGCACATTCAGTCACCCAAATAAAAAAACAAAACAAAAAAAACAAAAAAAAAAAAAAAATAGCACCTTTCATTGTACAAAAATAACAGGAAAAGTGTTTTAGACATGTTTTTTTATTTTTACGACACGTTTGTGAATGTAGACGGAGGTCCTTACTATTTCCTTTGCTAAGTCTAGTATTAAATCAGGCTATGTTGTGATATTTCATTAGGATTTTAAGAGTGTTATACTACATTGTTGATGATCAATCTAATTGAAGTAAGATTCATAAAATGCCTGAGTATTTCACTTGGAACAATATATGTATAAAGCATAATCTCGGTTAAATTTGAAAGTTCGTTAACCAAAAAGCTCTGCCCAATGGTGATTTTTGAGCATAAGATCACTCGTTGATCAGAGCTTTGAAAACGAATTGGTGTTCAATAAAAAAGCTAGTCTAATAAGGTTTCTACAACGGAAAACCACAATACTCTTGAATTGCCCACTTATTCTTATGCCTAGAAAACATGTTTCCTTTTTCTTTTATTTACATGGCAAAGGCACGTAAGACTATTATTGCCCTTCCATTAGCCATCACTCAAATCTTCCTGTCAAAAGCATAGATTATGCACTTGCAGAAACATTCACAACTTGAATTAACATATCCATTTTGAAATCTACCACATGTCAGAAAAAGTATTGATATTTAAAAAGACTCGTTAAAAGAAAAATCTCTTTAAAATTATCATGCAGCAACTACTAAACATATTAAAAACCTTTGAAGTGGGACAATGTGAATTGTCTCATATTGACAACGCTAAGCGAAGTGACATTAAAATAGAGTTAACTGCAATATACAGAAGAGAACTATTCCATTGTTAAAATGTAGCTTTCACTGGAATCTATACGAAAATGGGAACTCTGTTGAAGATATTCAATCATCAATCAGTTTTATGCCAAATTTACTTGATGCGTCGTTTGTCTTCGTCCGCCTGGCTTAGTCGCCGGAGGAATGCTGAGATTGCAGTCGTTTCATGTATTGAATGCTGGAGCAGCCGTTGTCGGTTTTCATCTACAAATGAATCATCTACTGATTGTTATTTACTAGTCCCTGCTCCATGTCTCCGGAGGAGTGGCAGGAATTTGATAGCTCTCATTGGCGCCATTGTCCTTGGAGGCGTGGCCCTTTCTTCTACAGAAATCAAAGCAGAGCGTGAAAAATCTACAACACAACCTCGCACGGCACAAATGTACCAAAGTCGATCTAGTGTTCAAACTAAGGACGAGTGTTGTATATGACTCTCAGACAAGGAATGAGATTAATATTTACGAAAATATTGGAAGAAATAAACGAATAAAAGAAAAACATAAACATAGTACGCACACTAAACGTAAACAAAACTATTTTCAAAAGTAAAATTGTTTAGACGTGCATTCTTATCACCAAAAGTGATATTATTATTATTATTATTATTATTATTAATTAGTTTATTATTTATTATTTTATTGATAATAAAATAATTTCTTAATTATTGTTAATATTGAAACATTATATTTAGTGATTATTATTTAAGTTATATTACTATAATTATTGTTATTAACACCTTATAATAATTCTCTTACTATTCTTAATTATTATTATTTAATAGTATATTATTTAATTATTATTTTTGTATTTGTTTTTATATTGGTTATTATCATGTCAATATTGAATATTCTCAGTAATAATATGAACAATGATACTAATTATATAGTTACTTCTATCTGTTAGTGTTGGGTGATTTTGTCATTCATTATATTATTTATCTATGATCATATCTATTTGATTAGATGATAATGATGATGATGATGATGATTGATGATGATCTTCATCATCTATTCTCATCATCATCATCACATCATCATCATCATCATCATCATCCATCGTGTCCCCATTAATCATAACCTTATGTATTGTGGCAAGAGTACTAGGTTACTTGAGACGATAATTAATAATCGGGTGATGGGTGGGTGGTGGTGGTGTGATCGATATTGACTGATTGATGATGATGATGATGATGATAAGTAAATCGTTTGGTAGCGTCAATCCTTTTATTCTTAGAGATTATTAAATACGTAAATGTTTCTATTATTTAAGCGATCATTACATGCAACGTTTACAAACTACTCCCTCCATTTTTGATCCGCCAAATCATTTAAAATGAAAATGACGCATTAATTTCATTCAATGACACATTCACTTAACAGTTATGTCTGTCGTATGAACGCTTCCAATCAATGCGAAGGGTTTAAACTTATTATAATCTATAAGTTCCAAGATTCACAAGGAAAAGATTGGGTCGAATACCTGCTCTGTCGTAACATGATAATGCATATCAGTTAAGCGAGTAAAATCAAACATGTTTCCCATTTTAAAATCATGCGTTCCACACTCAATCAGACCGTAATCGCGTGCTTGGGATCGGAGGAGGTCATGGGCTGTTTACACTGAAGAATAAGAATTCATATTGATTTCATATTGTTTCAATAAATAATTTTTAAATTGTAATTTGTTTTGTTTTGTATACTTCATTTATACCATATAATTGCGGATATAATGTTAATCAGATTTTGTTATCGTCACAAATGGATTGATAAACTTTTAATTCAATTAATGTGATGTTTGATAGAGGTTCGTTCTCATTGAAATTTGAAAGTAAATAACACCGTCAAAGATTTGTTTTTACTTCTGTTTTGTGTTTGTTCTCTGTAAATTCACACCACATATTTTTGTCTAAACCAATTAAATGGTAAGGTCGGGTAAAATTAATTATGTTTGTGTTTTTACTTTGCATGATTTCCATAGTATTTGTAAAATATCCAAATTAGGAACTTCCTGTTGGGTATAATTTGTTCTATTGATCGTTGTTTAAATTTTAATTTTGTTTCTTTGCGTGTTGAAATGGGCTACAGCCGACCTGATAGTCGCGGCGTCGATAGTCGCGAGCGTTTAGCCGCGGGTCGATAGTCGCGTGTCCGTAATAGTCGCAGGGTCGATATCCGCGGGTCCGATAGTCCGCTGGTCCGTTATATCCGCGCGTCGATAGTCCGCTGTGTATGGTAAATTATTATCAGATATAGTGAAATCAAAATATTTTTTTCTTCACCCGTTTGAATTTGATGCATTCGACTGATTTTAATGTACAATAATGCCCTTTCGAATACTTCGTTGTTATCGATGTCATTGTATTTTGTGGAATTAGTGGCCACTTACTATAAAAATAAAAACTAGTGATTCGGGTTGCTATGATTAGTAGTAAAATTATTCGATATAATTGTGTTCTTTCATCGTATTTTATTACTCAGACATTTTAGAAACGTCATCATAATCTTTTGACAGTATATGGACCTAGGTTCAGAACTTAGACATAAGAGGTAATCAAGTATCACTGCCTATCACATGGAGTTCTCTGTACATGATCTACGTCAAGTCATTCAGGTAATGAATAGACCACAATTAAGTTTTTTTTATGTCATATCATAACGTTAAAAGCGTATATAGGCCCCTATCATGGAAACTTGGAAAAGAGTTATTAAGTATTGCTATAATCTTGGCATTGATGGGTTAACACTGACATGCGTCGAAGCTCATTCGGGTTAATGAACTTATGACCATCCAAAATCAGCAGTGCTGCCATATTAAATTGCGTGATGTAGCCGAGACTGTCAAGGCGTTCGCAACTTATTTTGCCTTTGAGTGTTAACAGTATGCCTTTTTTGTTTTGGTGGCAAAAAGGAATCGCTCGCAAATTTTATAATTCATATCATTCTCGGCCCATTCTTAGTTCGTTATCATTTTTCTTTTACAAATTGTTCAAAGCCAAATCAAAAACTGAAACTATTCAGTTATACTCTGATGCCCAAAATAATCAACTTGTCCATTATGTTGTTTCCTCGTTTGATTTCTTGAGATTCATCACAAGAATTATGCTTAGTTTGCATTCTTTATTTCTTTAATTTACATTTGATATGATTTAGTGTGATATCATTTTTGTTCAAGAGATATCTTGATGAACATCTACAAATAATCTATAGTTTTCACGCTTGTTTCGAGATTTTGTGGATGTTGTTTTTATAAAACTTTGAGTTAATTTTTGTAAAGAATCATATTGCCCATACTCATCTAATCTATTGGCGTAGTTTTCTTTTTTTCATATCATTTAAAAAGAATAATTGTACTTATTACAAAGAAGGGATGATTGAGGAAGAGAGACTATTGCTCGCGATACGTAAGTGTGTCGTGTGTAGCTTACGAATATGATTGTAACCCCCCCAACCCCACACACACACACACTACCACACACACACACACACACACACTCACACACTAACCAGGAGTGTGATCCATACACGGCTGCTTAGTCTTCCTATTCTAGGGGATACCCCTATTGGTTAGCGGAAGCCGATATTACCCCATATTAGATGTTTGAAGGAGGAAGGCTAGCAAAATAACTCCTTTTCACAGGATTTTGGAATCATATCGGGATCCTACTTCGAGATTTGGCCGCAAAAACGTGAAAACTCATCCCTAATTAAAAAAAAAACATTAGCGGCGGGAAAAATGCTTAAATACCCCCATTTCCATAAGAACTTTACCCTTTTTCCGGGAAATTAGGGAACGAGCATACGTGCAGTGGAGGGAGGGGGCGTTGGAAGTGAAATGTGCGTGTAATTACTGTTGTGTGCTTAAACTACGTAATGCGTCTATCGGCTCGAATACTATAATAACATTGCGGTCTTTAGCTAGTAGTTTCAGGCGATTGCCCAGGCTATTTATTCTTAATAAGCTTCAATAATATTACTAACCCGACTATCGGACCCGCCGACTATCGACCGCGGACTATCGGTCCTCGCGCGGACTAACGACCGCGGACTTATGACCGACTTATCGGAGTCCCGTTGATGGCTTATAAATGTATATTATATGCAGTACACTGCAACATAATTTCTCTTGGCTAATACATGAATGAAATTGAACTTGAGTCGACTATCGTTCTCTCGGCCCATTCA